>JZKD02S1751644.1:105761-120363 GCA_000966675.3 Picea glauca
TTCCTATTATTCCATTTGGATTTCTTATCATCATCAATGGGTGATGTTTCCTTTCCCATGGTAATCCGGCACGTGCCTTTACTTCTTAATAAATATTCCATATGGGATTTCCATTGGAAGTAGTTGTTGCTGGTAAGCAAGACATTACTTGTAGAATCCATATTAAATATGCAAATAATACGGATTTAAAAACTGAAACTAATGATCAGGATGGAAAGATATCAAAAATTTATGCGGTTCTAAAAAAAATGACATTGAAAACGGACTTCCAATGTGAGAGTTATGCCCTTTTTAAAAAAGGCATAAACTATAACCAAATAACCACTTGATAGTGTAAGCTACTTTATGAAGTCACCCACTTTTATAAAGAGAAGTGGGGATCATTTTTACAATGAAGTTACCTTATAATAAAAAAGTTTCATGCAAAATAAATAACTCTAAAATAAAATATATAGCTACTTATAGTGATTCACTTTTTTACTTGAAGTGAAATGCACTTTACAATTTTTAGCATGAACTTTTTCAAAAAAAGTAACAAAAGAGAGACTTGAACTCAAGACCTCTTACTTAATAAGGAAAGTTTTAAGTCTAGCAAAATATGTTGTAATGTTCATAAGGAGGATTGGGGTTGTTGTTTTTGTTGTTGTTGTTGAAGACGACCTTGGAGAGCATGCTAAAAAAACCTCTTTTCACACAAGAAAAAAAATTTGCTTCTCGATGACAACAAGGGTTAGATCTCGGTTAGCTTACCCGGAAGATGCACCTTTTCCTATCTGTTTCTGATTTGCCAAGATTGCACAGGGTGCGGGGCAAAGAGAATATGCATCTCTAAAAGAGTAGCAACCCAGAAATAAAAAATACAAACCGAAATAAAATCAAAATAAAACTTTGCAGAAATTTAAAAAATGCGTATTCAGGCTTTATACCTCCGGATCTGACTGTAATGGTCGTATCTTGGGAAAACATAAACCTTTTCGAGTAAAAAGAAAAGTGTTCCTAAATGAAATGAGTGCTACAGATGCAATGGAATAGTCCTCTCAGCCCAGAAATGTACGTAAATTCCATAAAATGGAGATGAGGCAACTCGGCTTCACGATCTCGATTTACAACAGGAGTAGGTCTTCAAACAGGCTGTGATACCATGTTCGACAACACAGATATTCCAATAGAGGACAAACACCTTCAGTAAACACTCACATAACCAGATCAAATATCAACACATCGATGTTTTCACGTGGTAAAACCCCTACGGGGAAACATCCACGGCCCCAACCAACGTGGCCACTTGGAGCAGTTTATTAATGCAAAGAAAAAGATTACAAAGAGATTTTACAAGAGATTTTCTCACAGTCGATCATTGGAAAATGATCCTCCATGCTATTTAAATAGATATCATGGACCAATTGGGTGTTAATCCATGGATTAATGGCTTTTAAGATCGAGGAGAGTATGAACCGTCGGATCACTCTATGTCGGGAACATATTGTGACCATCGTATTTCTTAACTACAAATGCATACTAATGCATACTAAAGAAACACACTAAGAAACACACTTTTACCTAATGACATATTAGACCAAGTAGATCTTAACTAACTCCTAAGTTTCTAAATATCCTAACATTGAGAAGGACCAGATCAGAAGGAAAGCAGAGGAGGAAGCTACAAAACAGAAAAAACAAGAATTAAGGAACTTCATAGCTAGAAAAATAGATCGACTAATGCAAGAACAAGAGGATAATTCAAAGCAATAGAGGACCAAAGAATTAGTTGTCAAAGTTGAAAGAACATAAGATGACTTAAAGAACCTGCCCATGTAAGGAAGAAGTGCATTCACCCTAGAAATAGTAAGAGAAGAGGTATTACCTTTGAACCCTTTAGAAGACCCTCAATAGTGCGAAGTTACTACAGTAAGGGAAGATAAGAATAAGAAGGAAAGAAGAATCCAGAGACTCAAATCACAAGAAAGAAGGCCAAAAAGCTCAATAAGAAGAAAGCAAAGTTAGAAAAACTACAGGAAGTTCCAGAGATGACTTTGTAGAAGGCAGGATTGTAGAACTTGAACCTATTCAGAATAGAAGAACTGCACAGAATGAAACTTCACCACGATGAAGCTATATGACCGTTGGAGGCATCCCAACCGTTAGAGTAATGCTCCAAAATGGCTAGAAACACAACTATTAATGGAAAGATTGCCATTGGACCGTTGGGACCATGCCATAACGACCCGATTCGTATTGATTGAAGAAGTCCGACCCATTGGAGGAATCTGTTACGATGTTTCTTATACAATCCATCGTATGTTGCACCGGGACCACTTTTTTAAAATAAAGAAGTGATCACATACCACGCTGAGCTGTCTAGACATCATCGTCCATTTTCTTATCATATTTGTTTGTTTTCCTACTTGATCCCCGTGATTACAAGTGTGAATGTCGGGAAAGCATTGCGTGCTAGAGAAGTATGTAGAAGATATTTTGATAGACCTCATGGCTAAGAAAGTAATGTTTGTAGGAATACAGACATCGTCAATGGGCGAATTGCAAGCATCCCCCTCGATTGGACGTCGATCTAGCCGATCTAAGATTGAGAAAATAAGCAAACACCATGATGATGTGGCTAGCATGAAGCGGATCCCGATGGTATTTCCTGACTACATACCACTGTTGGCTGGTGCAGTTAGTTGTGACCGTGTTTTACATGACTTTGAGTACACATTCATCACTGAGTACCTCCCGAAGGGGATACATGCAGTTGGACTCCAGTTGGGACTGATCCTAGCTCTTAATATCAATGACTTCAACCTCGGAGACTTAAAGAACTATGCGATCCTCGCGCTGCATAGGTACCTCATGAAGATGACTGGGAGGAAGCCCAAGATAGCTCTCCAACCGTGGATTAAGGAGCTTGTGTGCTCCACGATATTGAACCTAATGAATATACCCCACTTTGGTTGACATCAGGAGGTTAACGTTTGCATTAAACACCTCTTATCGTGCTATCATGGAGGGTATATGTGGATTGATAGGCGTGTGACTGTGGATCCAGTGCTGATCCACTTGATCACAGGACTGAGCATGCAAGGACAGGACCCTCAAAAATTCTACCTAGGGAATACGTCATATCGCTCCCTGGAACAGCGCATCAAGGAGGACTATGACGATGTGGAGAAGGGGAAGCGAGGCTACAAGTTAGCCTCCATCCAGGATGGTGGAATACACCTTGCTTTGCAGCGAATAGCAGGGAAGTTCTTCTGAAAGAACCGTCTGACACAAGTCACAGGGTTCATAGTCGACCTTGGAGGGAAGTGTGTCGAAGTAATGCAGATGAGCTGGGAAAGTTACCTCGTCAATGAGTTGGAGAAGGACTGTCGTGAAGCGCAATACCAAGGATACGAGTTTCACTTCAGTTGGTTACTTATTTTAATCGCATTTGTCGCCTGGAAAATGTCAGAAGGAGTAGCCTTCCCTGAAGTTGAGCCATCAGAACCATTGGCCGCGAGGTTCTCCACCATGTGTTACATGAGTGATATGGTGAGGAAATGGAATTCTAAAACTATCTTTCATCCTTACTACCTACAACTAAAGCACGCGATTGAATCATTCACCCAAATGACACTGAATACACTCCATCAGTATAGGCCGCTAGCGAAGTTCTGCGAAGATCGACACTTCATCTACATCATTGCGTACAGGGATGAAAGTAAGGATGAGTTGTAGTCCTACTATAAATTGAAGGACGAAGACATGGAGGATATCACTAAGGATTGGCCAACAAAATTCTTTGTGTCGGTCGAATATGTAGAGACCTTTTCCCTCGACATCATCAGAAGTCCATTATTCACTTGGGTCGAACATAATGGAATGAGAAACGCAAAGAAAAATAAGAATAAGGAGGAACTGCAGGACATAGAAAGTGATGAGAAGGACAGTGCATCAAAGGAAACCAAGAGGAAGAAGGGGAATAAGGAGAAAATCAAGATAAAGGTGAATCCTTATCGCCAAAGGATCTCCTTACCATAGCAAAAGCATCACAGAAAAGGATGGCTTCCGCGGAGAAACCTTCAGCAAGAAAGAAGGCTTGCGCCAACAAGACTCAATCGAAGAATGTGCTCACAGTGGACGATATCGAGCTCATCATCACAGTTGTAGAAGATGCTTCAGAAGACATCTTGCAGAGACATGGAGAAAAGCAGGAGTCGATATATGACATAATAGAGAAGGAGCTCAAGGACATCCAATGAGCTATCCATTTGAGCCACTCAGTTCCTACTAGGCCATCTTCAACAGAAAGTGTAGAATTGGGGGATGATCCCACCCAATTGCCAGGGTTAGCAGATGCGATAGAGACTTGACCTCAACGATCCCAAGAAGAAAAGGAACATGCTACAAAAGAAATGAAGCAAGAAAAGGAGGAGGCATTAGAGCAACTTCGAGTTGTGCAGCAAGAGAAAGATGACAATAGGCCGATGTTCGAAGAGGACAAAGAGAAGATGTAAAAAGAAAAAGACCAACTGCTTGCAAATCAGACTCTGGTTAAAGAGGTAGTAGCTAAATCACTTCGCTCTATCTTGGGCTTGGTAGAGGAGGAACCAGAGTAAACTGAGATACAAGTGGGGAAGCTCATTGAATCCATTCAACAACTTCAAGCATGGATAATGGAGCTAGAACTCTGATCAGTCCCTAACACTCTACAAGAAGTGCACGATCAGAGGGAAGAAGCTGCTAGGAATGCAGTAGAAAGAATCAGGGCATTGGCCTCATAATGTAAAAAATTAAGTGATCGAAGTGCGTAGACCTATGAGCGCCATGTAGAATATCCAGAGTTGAGGAGATTGGAAGCATAGCTCCAGGAGGCGAAGTAGTAGGCGTCTACCGTGCAAGAAAAAATGAAGTTGCTTCCTGCAGTTGAGAATATGAAGAGATCGTAGGAGTAGTGTGCATTCCAGCAACAGGTCACTGCTATCCAGAGCAAGGTTATGGAAGTGACATAGAGATTTGAGCCAGTGTAGGACGAAGCCTTTATGCTTTTTGAAGAAGTTGAAGGACAAGGCTCACAGCTAGACCAGTTGGTTGCGACAATGGAACATCTCTTGGAAGGTCCTGTCACCGAGCAATTCATTTAGGAATTCATTGAGCAGGAGGCTCTAGCGAAGCAACAATTCAAGGCAGCTTGAGCTAAGATCGAGGCCTTCAAATAAGTTTTTCCTAGATCAGAGTGACTCGGGACGAGTCACAGGTGAGTGTTGGGGGCCTGTTGGCCCTCGGCGAAGTTTTGAGGAAACTTTGGTCATGTTTGACCAATTTTGGGACTTTGGCAGGCTGGTCGAAGATGGAGCGCCCAGGAAAAGAGAAGATTGTGAGATCCCTCTTATTTTGCAGAATTTTCAAGCTTTAAGGGTTTACGTAATGAGTATGGGATGTTGGCCCATGGGTTTTACCCACATTTAGGCCTTTTTGTAAATGTATAAATAGGGGGTTAAGCAATGTAAGAAAATAAGAGAATCGGCTTAGTGCATGACTAGTTGCTTCGTGCAAGAATATGTTAAGACTTGCAGGGCTAGGTGCAAGTGATTGTAAGAGGCTTTGTGTAGACAGACTATGTAAGCCTCTATGCCTTGACCTGATTTTGAGGAAGGTGGATCTAGTGCGTTGTGCACAGATCACATGTCCAGTGCGAAGTTGGCTCTGTGGCTTGGTGCCTGTAAGAATATTGAAGGAGACTAATAAAGAAGAAGAAGATTTAGTGGGCGTAGCCCCACACTGGGGTGAACCACATATATCCTGTGTTGAAGTGATTTTTGCAATAATTGTCCATGTCGGTTATGTGTTTATCTTCTTAGTGCACTGAAATTTATATATGTTAGATAGATGTATGGCTACTTAGTGCTCTATTGATGGTAAATGAATGCTAGATCTAAGTTAATGAGATGTGCTAATGTTGTAATCACATATCTGTGTCCTAGCTAGGTTGTAGACACCTGAGTCCTACAACCCCCTTGCCTCTACCTCGGGTGAGACTTCATCTGCTTCACAGGTGTTGCCGAAAGGGTTGGTAGTTAGGGTTTTGTTGGGGTGATGTTGAAGCGTTGAACCCTGGGTCTGCCCCTGTGCCAACAAGCATGATGAACATCCTACTCTCCAAGGAGAAATATCTTATATAGAAATTATATTTCATTCTCTTCGATATTTTTAAATCATCTTAATATGGTAAGATTAAGTTTCCTGCAAAATATAGAGTTTCTTGCAAAGGAGAAGATGATATCAACAACTCTCTCCAATTACAACATTGAATGAATATTTAATTAAAAATTCCCTTCCAATCATTTTTTATTTATTGCAAAAGAAGTGCACCTTATGCAAACAAAGTTCAATGGTAATATAAGATATATGTATCCCATATAATTTGTAATGACAAGAACATAATGATGTGTTGATAAAATGGCATTGCATGACACCCAAGAACCTTCATTTTTGGGGGGAATTGCTACATCGCTTGATTTAATAAGAGTATTTGGGTAATTTCAAAATAAGTAGTACTTATAGACGCCATCACCTTTACACCTTGTGTCCTTTAAAATTCAATGGCATAGGACAAGTTTAGAACTTCTTGGTATTTTAGTTTTAGGGTGCACCATCATTATTCACGTTACTCGATTATTAACTCATTATGTTGAATTAATTGCTTATGTGGTTATCACGATGTTCTTTTGTAGTACTTTATAACGTGTTTTAGCAATTGCCAAATCGTCGTATATTACTCAATGTTTGTTTAAGTTATAACTTTACCAAGTTTCACAGGGTTCGACAATTAATTATGTGAGTGTATGATCATTTGGTAGCTATATTCCTTGCACCATGAAATAAAATGTATGATTACTCTTACGCCTTGGAACTCATGCGAGGTAGGATTGGTTATGTAAATGGTTTACTCTTGTGCCCTTAGATAAAGCTGAAGTATAATCGTTTTAAAAATTAGATTCTCTTGCACTATTATACTAATATTGATGTTGGTTGAATTAGTGATTATATTACTTTTGTGCCATGATTTCATGATTAGTTTGATTTATTGATCTAGTTGATTTCAGATTGATTGGGTTAGTGGGATATACAAACCCCCTTGTTGCTCAGAAAAGTTGCCAGCCCTGAGACCTTAAATGGTCAAAATCAATCTGATGAATCCTATGCTTGAGCAATGTTTATGTGTCTAGGAGGTCCTAACCATCAAGGATAGGTTGGGTGGGTATTTTTCTTTTGATAAATGATGATTGGTTGATAATGATGTTTCTTTCAGATGAACTTTGTGAATTCTCTTATGTATGGATTAATTATGATGTGTCAATATTTCATTTGATGTGTTTATCTTGTGTCATTTTTTTTTATATTGTTGCGATTATCCATTGCTATCAATTATGTGATTACGTTAACTTCCTAATAAATAAAAAAATATACATTTTGTACATCGATATTCATAGTCATAATGGAGGGGAAGAAGGGGATATTGGAGAAAAAAAATCCTTTGCCACCTGGACTAAGTAAGTTCCTACACCGTATCATGTAATTCCATTTTTTCATTTGGTCATTTTCATGGAAAAATTGGGCTTGAGCCTTCTTTGTCAAAATCGACTCCACGCATCTACGAGCTACCTTATCACAACCCATGAATGCTTGTAGCTGGTAGAAACACCAGTTGTGGATATCCATGACAGTTAGAACTAACGCTCTCAGATTCCCAAAAATGTTTTGAAAAATAAAATACTAACTTAACATTCTCCTTAAATTGGAAAGGATTCTTTTTCAGTAGAGAGAGTGTGAACATGAAGAAGTGGACCGAGTGGTCTTTGACGATGACTATGAAAAAAAAGAATTACATGCATGTGTCATGTATAAGTTTTTTCAAATTGGTGGAATGAGGTCCCAATAGATATTACTAAATGTCTTGATTGATTATTGGCACCTTGATGTTGAAGCATTTATTCTTGCAGGGAAATCATTGACAATCACTGTAGAAGATATCTACTTTATCACTAGTTTTTCTAAGAGAGGGGAAGTACCAAACTTCCAAACTCAAGGTGGAGATGGGATAACTATCAATGATTATATCCACAAGTATTGTGATGTTGAAACTAAGAAGAGTGTGTCTCAGGTTCCCATCAAGAATGTTACCAACTTGAGCCTTTGAGTCATTCTTTACACTATGGTGCAGATCGTAGGATCCAACTCATTGCATTTGGCTTCTCGGGCCCAAATGCAACATGGGGTCGAATGCTTGAGACCCACAATGTTCAACTGGAGTACGACAATGCTAAACTTCATGAAGTCTCAACTTACCCATTGCAAGCTCAGGAAAACTAATAAATTTGGCTTCGACAATGTCAAGTGAACCTTTTTCATTGAAAGGGTTCCTATGATGAGCCTGAGGACATCTGTACGAGGACACTTACAAACATGGCCTGCAATGGTCCAATGGAGAGAGTTGGTATCTTGACTAGGAGGGGTTCAATTAGCCAACCTGTATGACGATGAATTTTTCAATCGATGGGAGCAGTAGAATCAATTAATCGAGGATTTCTCTATGCTAGAATAAACTTTATTGACAATAATGATGTCATCATTCCTCCTAAGGACAAGCCACGAGATATAGGTAATTTGTTTTTACATTATTTAATTTTTTATTTTTCGAATATATATGATATATATATGGAGAGGTAAGAAGACATATATTTTTGTGAGATCCATCATACTGATAAGTACTTTAGATTGTATGTATATAGAGAACCTTTGAGGTAGGATAATTTAATGTGACACATCCGACAAGGAAGATAGGAGGCGGGTCATAGTGATGATGCAAATAGGACCTTTCATAGTGTTGGAACAAACTTTGAGGCCCTCACTCGCAACATTTATATTGAGACTACTTATGACCTACCTAGAGGCATGCAACACCATGTCGTGGGGGTACCCAGACCATGGGTTAGACTATTCTGGCGTTTGGAAAATGTCATAGTTTTCTATGATAGAGTCCACCGACCTTAGGCCTAGATACAATATGTTCTTATAGCACACTTTGTTTTAGTTATATGAAATTATCTGACATCCAGGTGCTAGGGGCCCCACTTTTGGTACTTATGGATCTTATATTTATATATCTATATATATACACTATCTTTTTTGTGTGTTATATATTTTTTATTTATTTTACTTGCAATTGAAAATTTTTACATGTGAATGTGTGTTCTTATGTTACTGGTGATGTAAATGCCAATATAAAATTTAATTAGTGTAGGCATCAACTAGTTCATTATCTCTCCTAGGAACATTCTCATAAGTAATAACATCAAATGCACGTTCCAGAAGACATACCCTAAGGAAAAGTCATAAGAACACTAGATCACATATTCAATACAGACCATTAAACCGCGAGACCACCAACTTCAAATATAAGAAAACTTGAAAGTCATTAATTCCATGTGACAATGCATATCTCAAAAGCTCAAAAACTTCACTATACTCGGTAAAATTGTTAGTATTCACCCCGAGACATGCACCTCCAGCAGACACCAACTGGTTGGAAGAAAAATAGATTAACCACACAATGGATGCTAAATGTTGAGTATGGCGACTAGCATAGTCTATGAATCCAAAGTAGACCAATGAATCTTCAGGCATATTCCACATAGTAGAAGCAGACCAATCATTAAAACAACAAGGAGGAGAAAATTTCTATACAAAACTATGTGAAAAATAGCCAATAGCTACAAAAAGTTCTAATGCTCGAGCCTTCGGGCTCAAGCATAGTACTAATTAAGATAGAGCCCATTTATGGGCTCCAAAAACACATTACCTTCATAATATGTGAGCTCATAAGATCCTTTCTCCAACAATCGTTGCACGACATATGGATCGTACCACATGGGGTTTAATTTTCCTACCCCCAAGGGGTCCTTGTCTTGTCCATAGACCAATACAAGGTCTCCCTTCGAGAAAACCCTAGGACAAATAGATTTATCATACTAATACTTAACATGCTTATTATATGCCTTGTTTGCTAAGGTTTCATATCGAAATTTCTCATCAATATGTTCAATATAAACTAGGTTCTCCTTAAGCTGAGTCATATGAGGAAGGAGCTCGACCGCGATTTTTAGTGAAGGGATCTCAAATTTAATTGAAAAAACTTCTTCCACTCTATGGATGAGTTGAAAAGGAGAAAAACTAGTAGTAGTTTTGATTGAGGTCTGATGAGCCCACAATGTTATATATAGCATCAAGTGCCAATTCATTTGGGATAAGTTAACTGTTATTATTAATATCATGTTTAATGATTTATTTATGGCTTCAACCTGACCATTGGCCTGAGGATAGTAGGGAGACAAATGATCCTACCTAAAACCTATATTTGATGCTAAGTATATCATCATGTGGTTCTGAAAGTGACTGCCATGGTTAGTCACAATATCCTTCGGAACCCCGAACCTAGCTATGACTTGATTAAAAATGAATAGTGTTGCAGTTTCCCCATAGTTAGAGAACATTGGCATAGCCTCGATCCATTTGGTGAAGTATTCGATGGCCATGATAATGTAATGATTATTCCTAGCCAAAATTAGGTGGAATGTCATAAAATCTACCCACCACTTCGTGAAAGGGCCAACAGTAATAACGGGAAACATGGGAGCATGATGCACATACATTTTCTTAGTGAATATATGACATGAATGATATTTCTTGACAACCTCAATACAATCTTTGAAGATCATGGGACAAAAAAATCCATCTCATAAAATATTTTGGGTTTTCACCAATCTAGATAGGTGAGCACCACGTGATCCATTATGGGAGTCATTTAACACAACCTTTGCTTCTTCAAAAGTCAAATAATGATGAAGAATCGAATCCATCCCACACTGATACAATGTGTTTTCAATAATGAGGTATTTTTTATCCATGTGATGAATTCTCCATCGCTCGTCTTCTGAATAGTTTCAAGGGAACTTTAGATTCTGGAGATATATAAGAATATCTCCATATCATGGGTCAGATGAAGAGATTAGAAAAATATTCTCATCCGGAAATGAGTCTGTCATTTATCTTTCCTCATTATCAATTGGGAACTCCGACATTAACTCAACAAAGAACAAATACTTCTTGGACTTCGCGGATGTAAAATCCAAATCGAATTCTTGGAGCATAAAAATCCATTTGTTGTACTTCTCGCCAATAATTAACCTAGTCAAAATGTATTGGAATAGATTAACGGTGACAAAAGTGATTGTATTGTGCAACATAATATAGTGTCCAAGTCATTTGACAACATGAAACACTGCCAGTTCCATCTTTTCAATGTGTGAATACTTAATTTTAGGACCCATCAATACACAACTTAGATAATAGATGGCATGCTTCTATAGCTCATCATCTTCCTGAACAAGAACCATGCCAATCGAGGATTCGATTGCTACCAAATGTAACAAGAAATATCGATTGTAGTCAAGGGGACTCAACAAATGAGTCGATAAATTGGGTCCCCTTTATTCAAAAGGTGCATGAATCCTTTCTTGATGTTGGCATAGTTCGACATGAAACACCAAACGAAATTTTCCTTTCCTTGTAAGGTTTGAAGTTGTCTAATCGTACGCAAGGGAGGAAACCAAATTATTTCCTCATCCTTTAAAGGGTCAACCATGATCCCTTTCTTCAAAACAATGAATCCAAGAAGATGACCAGAGGTTGTGAAAAATATACACTTGTGTAGATTCAATCAGATCTGGTAGTAACGACATCGTTCAAAATCAAGAACAAGTGTAATAGATTTTGGGCTCTTTTCTACGAATGAGTTGTAAGATCATATAATTATGCCTCCAATATATGCTTCATGGCCCACTAGAATGTAGCATCAACATTCTTAAGACCAAAGGGGATCTTTTTCTAAGCGAAGTTGTAACAACCTGGGCTCTGAGCCCCATATTAAATAATGTATTTGTTAATTGTTGAGAGGCCAGAGTGCCAAAACAATTAAAAGAGGCCATTGTGCCTAAGAAATGTAATGTTTTGATAATTATTAATAATAAATACATCATTCACTGCTAGATGGACAAGGGATGGATTTATAAGGGGGCTATGATTCCACAAGAGAGGGGGCTTTATGGGCTAAGTGTTTATTTCATTTTTTTAATTACCCATTTTGTTTAATGGGGGAAATTAGTTACATGAGATTATTGGGGGAAGGCCATGAGATTCTTGATTCCCAAAAATTACTTAAACCTATCCCGAGTCTGTTGTGGGGTTCATTTGTTTATTCTCTCTCTCACTCATGTTCTCGTTCTTGTTTTGTTGTTGTTCGCTTCACTCATTTTTTACTCACTTACTCACTCACTCACTCATTCACTTCTTCACTCCATTGATTGATTTTCTCCCTCTCATGGAGATTTCAATCCATTCATTCTTTCAATCATTCATATTTCCTCATGCATGTCTTGGCTTGGGAAAGAAATATGAATTTATGAAGTGCATCCATGGTATTGTTGGTTGTAGATATTCCTGGTATAATTCAGCCATGATTTGAGGCCTGCATGTCTGAGATGTTTTGGCCTGTGTCCAACTTTGCTCACAACTGCGAGTCCTAAGAGTTCCAGCATGGAGATTCTGGACCAGATGCATTGGAGCCCTGGAAGGAGAGGGACAACTTGAGGGACTGAGTGGAAGAGATGGGACATGGTCCATTCTTTTGGGTGGTGTAGGTTGGGTAGAAGAGAGTTGGGTACTTGGATTGTTGTGGGTGTTGGGAGTCATGTGAGAAATTGAGTGCTGACTAGTTTGGGAAGTCGAGTAATACTCCAGAACCATCCTTGTGGATTCCTAGCCCTGACTCAGGGGTGACATTATTGTTGAGACTTGGAACAACAGTGTCTACGGTTGGGTGGAAAGTCCTTGGTCTGCAGCTAGTCGGTGGTTTCTTTTATTACATATAAGTGCTCTATGTTATGGTATTATTTACATGTGTATGATTTATTCCGTTGTGTATTTATTTATCATTGAATTCAATATTTAGAATATGCATTCTTATTGGTTATTGTTGTGCATGTTGTATGATTCATTATTTTTATGTTTAGCATGAGTCTTGATCAATGCATGAGAATATTTCATGCCTCCTTTTTATTTAAAGTTAGAACAAGGGTCGAAGAATTATAGAGAAGGGACTTGAAATTAGCATGTCTAGCCTATGGATCGCTGGGTACGCTAAAGATTAGTATCAGAGTGACAGGTTGAGACACCGGGCCAAAATGGGAAAGATATTTTAGACAAGAGCTCATGGTTGATATTGACTTATGACCTTGAAGTCGTGAAGCTCAGGAGGAATGGTGTTGTAGAGATCATGCAGAATCCAGAGCATCAGATATCCTTGGTAAGGGATTGAAGGATCATGACTATCCCTTTCAAATTTAGGAATGATCTCCACCGTGGGATAAATTTTAGATTTGGACTGTTGGATCTGTTAAGGAGAAGACAAATCCTTCGTAGTCGTCGGATCTGGAGAAGGTATAGGGTCATTAAGCACTGGATTCCTTTGGAATTCACTACTTCGACAAATGTTAAGTATTTGATGAAAAGGAGGTAAAATCCCTAAAGAACCGAAGTCTCGGAGTGAATCTACGTCATCGATCACTTGAAGGAGTATTTGACCGTTGTATTTTTCCAAGGATATATCTGGGTCATTGGATCAGGCACAGATTAGGAGGTGAGGCACAGTGGAGAAGATCAGTTCACAACTTTCAAATATGCATGCAAGCGAGCATAGTCATGGATCTCATGGCAGTTCGAAGGTTAGACACTCTGAGAGAAGTGAGTCCTTAAGCTTCCATGAAGAAAATCTCCCGAAGTCTCAAAAACTGGATCGAATCATGACCATCCATTATTTAGGACGCGTGTCTACATATTATCACGTATTCAACATTTGGGAGTTTTAGTCCTTATGTCACTTGGAGAAGCTTTCTCCGAAGGCTCAAAGTCCAGAGTCAATACAAAAAATTATCGGTTAGGGGACACATGTCTGAAGATTAGCGATTGTTTAGAAGTTCAGCATTTGAAGGAATTATTTGATGGAGTTGAAAAATCCTCTGAAGCCCGAAGACCCAAAGTTTCAGAGTCCTAAAACTCTGAAGAAGCACATTTCAGAAGATCATTGGTTTGGGAGATTTGTAATGTTATGTGGTGATGTCCACCGAAGCCCAAATTCCTGAAGCTCTAGAAAGAGATAGATCGGGAGTCCGCTAGTTCAACGTTCATGAGTTTTGAGGTGCATGGTAGAAGAAACTACCAAATACTGAAGTATCTTAAGTCACCGAGCGTCTAAGTGATGTGATATGTGGACGTCACTGAGGGTGACATGGACCCACCTCATGCATGCCACATGTCATCCTATTTTGTGATATTCATAAACCTTTTGTACCAATTATGACTTGACACGTGTCACTCGTAGAATGGGTCACATGTCATATCCATAATTTTTCAATGTATTACCCTTGGTGCGTAGTTGTTGATGTGACTCTGGAAGTTTAGAGATTAGACACTCGGGGATAAGGGAGTATGTTGTTGTAAAAAAATC
>JZKD02S1751644.1:139746-161275 GCA_000966675.3 Picea glauca
TAACTCTTATACTATTGTTGATTTCTCATTGGATATAGTTGAATGGTTTAAGTATAAGTTGAAAAATGTTTTAAATTGTACTTGATATTGATTCACCCCCCTCTCAGTATCAACATCCTGCTCTTAACCCCGTTGATCAACTCTTCCTCAGCTTTGAGGGATTTTTGGACTACAGCGTGCAACGTCTTCGGCATTAGGATCCTCACCTTCACACGAATGTTGACATTAAGGCGAAACACGAACTTGTTGACCTTGATATTTTCGGTGTTTAAATGTGGAGCATACCTAAGAAGCTCCATGAATCAGGTCTCATACTCGGGCATCATATGACTGCCCTGTTGCAAGGTGTTGAACTCATTGAGCTGGCACTTAATGAATTCGTCTAACAAATACCTCTCTCGGAACTGCTCCTCGAGCAGTTCCCATGACATGTCTTTGACAACCATATTTAATTGTGGCAGGCACGTCTTCTACCATAGAAGAGCACTCCCCTTCAACTAAAATATTGCCATGCTGACTTTCATGTTGGAGGTGTAGTTGCGAAGTTCGAAGCACATCGCCATGTTCTCCAACTATGCCTCGGTGGCTACGCCATCCGTGGCACCCACAAACATGGGAAACTTGACCTTCTTGAGTTCTCTGTCAATGCTACCAGTACCAATTGGGGCATGTTATGGACCATATAGGGGTATAGGTGCCCTGGCCTCATCTCTATCCAGACGAATAATCATAGCCTTTGACATCCTCTGAAAGGACCTCATCAACCCAACCACATCCCCCACAACAATCTTCTCATGTCTAATGACCTGTTCTTCTCCTTGGGGGTTAGACCCCTATAGCATGGATGCTACTGGAGGCGTTGTGCCTCCTCCCCTAGCACCACATCGTCTTCCTCTGCGGTGTCCTCTAACCATGATTACCTGCAGGCACACAATTATATTTAATTAGTGATAAATAATTAATCAAGTGTTTATATAGTGGAAGGCATAATGATCCCAAGTCGTAGGGTTTTACCCTCTCTAACACCATATGTAATGACCCCTTCATTACGACTAGGAAGGCGAAGCATAAAAGATAATTTTTTTTACATTAGGAAATTAGCATCAACAATAAAAATCATAGCAATGAAAATTCAACAACATTATAAGTAAAATCATTACCAGCTACTCATCATTGAAATCAATATCGACGCATTCAACACATCAACAAAAAGGATAAAAACACATAAACATAAATAGCATCGCCACTTAGCACATCACCATCAAGTTGAAATAATTTAATCAATGATCATCCAAATAAATATTATTAAAATTACTACCCGCCCAACCTACTCTGCAAGGTTAGGACCCCCAAGACACATAAGAAATTCTCAAGCCCAAGATCTAATCGATTTTTACCATTTAAGATCTCAGGGCTGGCGAATGTTCTGAGGAACAAGGAGGTGTCTACATCCCACTAAAAATCATGACCACATCAACCATATCAATCATTCAATCCTAACCATCAATTAATCATGGCGCAATGGTAATCATCATCTATATCAATCATACATCAAAACTTAAATAATCGTTGTGCGTGAGAGTAAACAACTCTAGAACAATCACATGTCAACTTAATTAATAGCACAACATGAAACTAGTTACTAAAATCAGTCACATATCGACATAAATTTGTGACGCAACATTAATCAACATTAAATTCAAAGGAGAAAGAGAATAATTACAAAGCAACCACATGCCCACTTAAATTAAGGCGCGCCAGTAAATTTCATTACTAAACTAATCACACATCACCATTATTGCAATGCATGTGAGTAATCAAAACCGTAAACATTTAACCATCCACATTAGTCCATAGAGCAAGTAATATAACCACTTAAACATTATCATAAATGCAATCATCATTCACATTAAATTTCGTTCGCGTAAGAAGTCTAATATCTAAACAATCATTCATTACATTAAATTTCATGGCGTTTGATTCGTCTATTTATTCAATCAATCAATCAGTCTTGAACATTATTAAAAGGCACAAGAAAATCAATTTACATAATCAATCATGCATCACATTAATTCCATGGAAAAATTCACAACCCATACATTAATCCTTCATTGCTAATACTATAGCTTTTTTTCCCTCCAACATATTAATTCTACCAATGATACAATAACTCGATTCTAGTCCATCGACAAATATAAATAGTTTAGTTACTATCCCTCTAAATCTTAAGAACCTACAATCCTACTCAGTATGGGCCATAAGTAGAGATATACACTTATCCATTTATCACTACATCCACTTAATCATAAAAAGGGAGGGTTCACCTTGTTTAAAGATAAAACTCCTCACTATGTCATGATAAACTAGAGAATACAATTAGCCTTCCTCGAAGGGTACTACTATAATATTCTAGATGAGAGCATGATGACCCAACTTAGGTGATGAAAACTCAAGGTGATCGTCTTAAGCCATGCACACACTGGGAGGAGTTGTTGCATGACTCAAACTAGGTATGAAGTCAATGATCAAAGCATCAAGCTATAATAAAATGTGGTGTAAAAACCCCCTAAGGTTTCCCTTGCTTGTTCTAAACTTGTTAAATGAGATCACTTACCAAATCAAAATTCTCCCAAGGTAAAGGGTTGGTAAAATTAAGGAACCAAGCTACCAATATAGGATATCTAATCTCATGAGTTCCCCTCATTTAAAGGTAAGGTAATAATAAAGGAGTTTTTCTTAATGAGATAGGTGGGTTACACCTCACTACTCAAGAAATAAACCCATTCAATGAACATAGCGGAAAAATCAATTAAATCAATATAATTAATACCTCGGGATTTCAACCCATCACCCAACCATTAAGGGACCAAGATGACCTAACCATCTTTACTTCAGTTTAGTAATCAAGGCTAGATGTGAAATCTTAAGTCAGGGATTTATGGGGTAAAAATTTATTTAGTCTTAGGTTATGGTGGGCATGCGAACTCATTGATTCTAAGCTCCCAGGAAGACCTTGATTGATGGACAATATAATATGGTGTGCCACTAAACCAAGAGAAAATATCAGGAAGGGATTCTTGTCTTAGTAAACACATCGGTACAGTCCGGGTAAGGGAGATCACTGAGTATAAACAATCAAAATTTCACGAAGGAAGATAGGAGAAATTCACAGAGGAAAGAATGCAAGGTTGGCTCAAGAAATAAAGAAATAAAAGAATCAAGTGTTATGGAAAATCATAGATGGAAGGCAAGCAATAAAAAAAACTGTGTGTTATGTGAATTATTGAAGAATGGAAAGAAATAAAAACACATGTTTGTTATGAAAATCATTGAGGGATGGCAGGCATAATTGCATAGGATACCAACAAGGATTTCACAGAGAATGCATGCCAAGCAAACCTCTTAAAGGAAATCAAAAGGGTTATTTTATTAATAAAAAAAGTCACAGAGGGAATGCATGCAATTGCAGACCTTTTAAATAATTTGCCAAGGTAAATTTTATTAACATAAATCACAGAGGGAATGCATGCCATGCTCCCTCAGAGTCTGTTTGGTGGATGGGGCTCCCCTTCCAAGTCTCTTTTTCCAGTTGTGTTGGTATATACAAAATCATTGAAGCATAATTTTACCAATGATTTAGATAACTTTAGGTGTTCCACTTATCCTGATTCAAAGAAGAGATCTAGAAATAAAAATAAGGTGAGGAGATTTATGCAAGCAACATAGCTAGTTAATAGGGTGAAAGAGATGAATCTCGGTCCATATTTAGACAAAGAAGAAGAAATATTAGAAGCCTCTATCACTCACAATTTTTAATATATATGCAATACATATATGTTTTTCACTATTTGAACTATGTCTTAGGGTATTTAAAATAAATCACATGCTATCTGCAATGTCTAAAAATAATGGAAATGTAATTATCTGTAATGTCTGTGTTTGCATATTCTATTGTCCTAAAGTGGCCTTATTTAGTGACATATAGGTGATGGAGGTTGACGATTGGTCTATGAAAAAAAGTTGAATAATAGAAAGAAAAGGGCCAAAAAGCAGCCTAACCACCATAATAACAATGTCCTTCCCCGCACATTCATAAAAATCACAGAGATGCACCCAGAGACAAATCATTGGGTAGAAAAATGACAAGGCCAGGGTTAAAAGAGAGAATCTGACTCTATCATGGTTACACACCAGTAAAAATCGTAAGGTGCACTCAAAGGAAAATTGTTGGGTAGAAGAAGGTAAGAATTGTTGAGCAATGCAGATAAATTCGTTGAGTAAATACAGTGAAAATAGTTGAATTTATGGGGACTAAATCACTGTGTAAAAAGAAGTAAATTCGTTGAGACCTTGCGAGACCAATTGTTGTGTAAGAAAAGTAAATCGATGAGTTTAAGGGAACTAAATCACTGTATAAAAAGAAGAAATGTAACATAGACCAAAATATTATCTTACCTACACAATTTTATGATACAACACAGACCAATTCCATTTAAATTTAGAGCTTGGGTTTTCCAGGGACAAAAACAAAATCAAATAAGAAATGGTCCCATGAGATGAACGAATAAATTCATATAGTTTAATATTTAACAAAATACAGAATCGACTAATCAAATACCGTAACCAATAAGGATGTCAATGCCGAGGTAGGTGGTTGTTGGCATTCTCCGATTGAACTGGCGCTTATCCTCACTTCCACTTGCTAATCATTGAGACCCCATCAGGACCTCCCGACCAATGATAGGGGTACTCTTCTCCCCTGTAGCCCCCCCCGAGATGCAAAGGGGCCACGCACAAACACAACCATAACTCTCTAGCTCCCAGCTCACCTCGCAAGGTAGAGATACCACTCTCTCACTTGAGCTCATTATCCCAACTCTCACAAGTAAAACCAATCAATTTCAGTAGCATAACCTTACTCTTACCAGTCATTCCCTTTCCTCCTCTCTGTCATTTCCTTTATAGAATTTTTCTTAGTGACAAATTTCATTTTCAGATTTAATTCACTTTTTTTTATCATTTAATTAGTAATTATTTCCCCCATACACTTGTCACTTGTTCCCTTAGTTGCACGAATAAATCCATAATTTAATTAAATTTAATCTCAATTTCCCTCACCCAACCTAAAAGTGTTCCTAAAATCACTCCTAGATGTCCCTTTATTTCCTCTATTTCCCTTTTTATGATTGACACCCTTCTAAAACTTAGTTGTGTTTAATTTAGGAAATTTCTTTAGTTAGACTAGACTAGATACCTTTGTATGCTTCCACATTTATTTATGCTTTATTCCCTTCCTGAATTAATTTCTAATTTGGTATTTTATGCACACATGTGATTTTAATTAGTTATTTCATTTCCCTTAATCTCTTTAGTTGGTTCACCCCTTCTTCTTATTTCATCTGATTTGAAATTTATTTGTTGTCTTCTCATTAACTTAGACTTAGGCTTAGTTAGTTTTTTATATTTGCAACGGTTTATACAATTACAGATTATGCCTAATAATTTCATTCTTTAGTAATTTGTTAATCAATTAATTGATTCGACAGGCGCTCAAGATTTTAAGGTTTAACACTTGCACAATTTTTCTAGGCCACCTAGATTCATTGACTTATTTTTATACCATGACGTTCCCTTCAAGAGGCACTCTTTTCTCCAAGGGTGCCACTCACATTTGATTCAAATTTTAATTTACAGGATGTGCCCTTCAAGACACACTACGTGATCCAAGGGTGACACTCTCCTTTGAAGTAGGTTAGAAGATTGGGAATGAGGTCGTAGAAGATTAGCGATGATGTTCTTAGCTGCCTAGAGTCGTCCAGTATCCGAATCTGAATCATACCTACTAAAATCACATCTTCAATCCCTTTTCTAATCGCATATGCAACAACAGATTGGTTTTGGTAGTTTTCCAACCCTTGGAGTCAATACCCTATCCAGGTGACCTTGTGAGAGACTAAGGGCCTATAAGGAATAAGGACCCTACCTTATTGCTTTCCCCTTAGAATCTTCGTGAGAGACTGTCTCAGTCTTCCCTCACGACATCGTAGATCTCTCGAACTAGGTAATCGTTAACTTACAATTCGAGACACAGAGTGAGTGCTACTACGCTATGGTAGGGATGCTTCCACACCTCTCCCTCAATATCTGGTTGGTGTGCATGGCCTCTTTACTCCTTATTTGAGTCTGATTAGAAAGCAATCGTTAGCTTTCATCCATCAATGAAACATTGTCAATGATCCATAAACAACATCATAATATACCCAATCATATGTCACATATGCATAAATAAAAATACCCAAACCAATACAATCCACTCCCTAACTCAATCTGGAGTCCAAGGAGATCCATTGATTCCATTGACATCCTCAAACTTTCAAGTATCCTGCACACTCATGGGAAACTCATCAATAACATTTTTCAATACATAGATATCAAATAACATAACATCATAATCATCAACATCATCATAATAATCCTTAAGAGAACAAACAACCATATACTAAAACTGGATCACTTGCACACACGTGTCCTAAAATAATAATTCAAATCATGTGCGCACAAGAGTGGGATGTTACAAGACTAGTGTTATAGAGTAGAATGTTCACTCTATATTTTGGAGTATCATTGTTTTGTAATAGGTTGGGTAATATTGTTACAGTATGGTATGATAGGGAGTTTGGTAACATGGAACATTACATTATGGTATCTGAGCATTTTTTTTCAGTGTAGGTAACAGGGGACATTTCATTATTGTATCAGAGCTATAGTTTCAAAAGTGAGCCTACATGGGTCGAGTTCATACTTAAGGAAAAATTCAAACTGGTAAGTGGTTGAATTTGAAATTATAGCATGACCATCGTGCAAGAATGCACAAGTATGTACACTAAATTATGGAAATTTCAAGGTGTGACATTAGAAATGTGTAGTAAATGATGAGGCGTGGGTGTGCACACTAAAGTTTGAGGTTGTGAAGAACATATTTTTGATGCATCTGAAATAGTGCTATGTAGTGTGTATGTTAAATATTGACATTGCACATTGATACGTGTTGAATAATAGTGTGCATGGGATTTAGAATATTATCTATTTTTCGTGAAGTTATCTCATGAATTCTTCTAACAAATCTTGTTTCCTACATATTTTGCATAATTATCAGCGATTAGATCAGGATGAAATCGATGCAGAAGATCAAAATCATGGAAGATGTGTGGAGAAATTACAATCCGGGTGATGAATTCATGGATTTGTATGTCGTTTTGGGTGTTGATGGTACAAAATCCAAGGAGGAGTGCATAAACTTGGTAGAAACCATAAAGGGAATGCAAAAATATGTCTAAAGATATAAAGCTAATAATGGAAGGCTTATGAAATCCAGGGATTAACAGGATGACTTGAATATCAAGTTGATGAAAAGCGTGGACAAAATAGAAAATAAAATGGATAAGGAGATAGAGTCAAGTAGATCAATAAGTCATGGGTCTCCTGATGAGAAAAGAAAAGAAACAAGAAGCATTGATAGGTATCACCACTCTCAAAATAATTCATTTAGGAAAGCATGTAGTATCTCAAGTCCATCTTCTCTTAGAAAGCATAAGAGGAGGACCAGGGTGAATCAACTACATGGAGGATTGAATAAGATCAAGCCTCCTATATTTGATGGGGAACACAAGAAGGATGAATATGTGGAGGCATGGTTGCTAGGTATGAGGAAGTACTTCCAATTCCATAATTATTCTACACAAGTAGAAGGGAGAATTTCCATCTATCAGCTAAAACGAAAGGTATCAATGTGGGGGGATCAGTTCCTGCAAGTGCAACACATTTATGATAATGTTAGTTTGAGGGAGTTCGAGAGGTATTTTAAAAATAAATACTTAATCAAGCGACAATATGGAAAGAAAATGAAGGAGTTCATCAAACTCAAGATTGGGAGTATGACAATAGATGCGTATGAAAGAAGATTCTTAGAGCTCCTAAAATATGTTGCATTCATCAAGGATGAACATGTTAAAATTCATAGGTAACTGAGGTCCAATGGAAATTAATGGACTATGCATAAATGCTTAGTTGAATATTGTAACTTTGGGCTCGTATGATTTTCTCGTTGGTATGGATTGGTTAGACCAACATCATGTTGTTCTAGATTGTTACAATAAGGCATTTACTTTCTTGTATGAGGTAGGATACGTAATAATAGTTGAAGTCATTCGAAGAGCTATGCCTATCAGATAAGTTTTAACCTTGCAATTGAAGAAAATCTATTGGAAAGGATGCCACTTATTTGCAACACACATGGAGGAGACACCTAAGGATAAAGTGCCAAATGTTGAAGACTGCACAACACTGAAAGAGTTTGAGGATGTCTTTAAAGAGATACCATGGTTTCCATTGAAAAGAGATATTGATTTCTCTATAAATCGGATGTCTGTACCAACACCTGTATCAACGATTCCTTGTAGGATGAGTACGCCAGAGATGAAGGTGTTTTAGATGCAACTTGAAGATATTATCAAGAAGGGGTATATATGCCCAAATTGGTTTCCTTGGGGTTTTCTAGTATTTTTCGTAAAGAATAAGGATGGTACATTGATACCTTGTATCGACTTCAGGAAGTTGAAATAGGTAAGAATAAAGAACGAGTATCCTTTTCCAAGGATATATGACCTCTTTAATTAGTCGAGGGGCATGCGAATATTTTCAAGGATTGATCTCATATTTGGATATCACCAAGTGAGAATTAAGTAAGAGTACCTCAACAAGTCTGCCTTCAAAACAAGGTACAAAAATTACAAGTTCACAATGGTGACATTCACATTGTAAAATGCACCAACTGTCTTCATGTGTTTGATGAATATTGTTTTCAGAAGTTACTTATATAAGTTTGTCATTGTATTTCTAGATGACATACTTATTTACTAAAAGTCTAAAGAAGAGCATGAGAAACACTTGAGGATGGTGCTACAAGTTTTTAGACAACATTAGTTGTATGAAATATTGAGCAAGTGCTCATTTTATCAGTGAAAAATTCATTATTTGGGTCATATCATTTCCAAGGAAGGGATAGTTGTCGATCCATAAAAAGATAAAATCCATTGAGGAATGTCCGACACCAAGAAATGTCAAAGAGGTGAGGTCCTTCATCAGACTTGGAGGTTATTAAAGAAGGTTTATTGAAGGCTTATAACAATTTTTTCACCCAATCACATCCTTGCAAAAGAAAGGTGTGTGATTTGGGTGGACTTCTTATTGTGAAAGGAGTTTTCAACACTTGAAAAGTTTTTTGACAAGTGCACCAATTTTGAGAATTGTTGATCCCAATGCAGACTTTGTTGTGTGCAGGGATGCATGCAAGGAAGGGGTCGATGGAGTCCTTAGTCAGAATGGGAATGTGGTGTGCTAAGAATAAATAAAGTTAAAAGATAATGAAAGGATTTATGCCACTCATAACTTAGAATTGGAAGCCATGATGCATGCCTTGAAGATGTGGCGACACTATATCATGGGAAAATATTCGAGTTGAGGAAATATCATAGTGGTCTGTAGTATTTGTTTGTACAACTAAATTTAAATTCCAGATAAAGTGGGTGGTAATAATTCCTTAGTGAGAACGACTTAGAAATAAAGCATATCAGAGGAAAAAAGAACAAGGTGGTTGACGTAGTCAATAGGAGGGTGCATGAGATGCATGTTATAACCATTAGCATGTACAAATCAAATTTGAGAAATGTAATTTTAGAGGTTTCTAAATCAGATCAACGTTATGTGGACATAAAGGTGGATTTACAACAAGGTATGTCACAATGGAAATTGGAAGTTTATGAGCTAAAAGAGGATGGAATCGTCATGTATAGGTGTAGATTCTATGTGCTAAATAATCAGGAGTTGAAAAGTATGATATTATCATAGATGCATAAAGTTCCTTATGTAGGACACATAGGCTACCAAAAGACAATTGTAGTAGTAAAAAATTAATACTATTGGCTAAGTATGGAAAAGGAAGTTGTTGATTTTATTTCTATATTATTTGAATGTCAAAAGCTCAAGGCTAAGCATAGACATTCAACTAGTTTTCTACATCCTTTGTGAATTCCTGAGTGGAAGTGAGAAGTGGTGACCATGTATTTCATTACTAAGCTACCTACGACTGCTAATCAACATGATTCTATTATGGTAGTGTTGTACAAGCTTACTAAAGATACCCATTTTATTCCAGTGAAGTCAATGCATAAGGAAACCAACATTGTTGCAATATAATAAATTGCTAAGTTGAATGGTGTACCTAATACAATTCTGTCTAACAGATATTCCAATTTAACATCGAAATTTGGGAAAGGGTTATTCAAAGGATTTGGGACAAATATGAACTTTAGCACAAAATATCACCCTGAGAAGGATGGAAAAAGAGAGAGAGTAAATCAGGTGATTGAAGATATGCTCAGGATGTATGTGATGGATAAACCATTCAAATGGGAAGACTATCGTCACTTGGTATATTTTTCTTACAACAATGGGTATTAAGAATATTTAAAGATGATCCCATTTTAATCACTTTATGGTAGAAAGTGCAACATGCCAAAGACTTGGGACAAAGACTGCAAAATGGTTGGGCTAGATCTTCTCTGGGAAATGAAAGAGCAGATGGTGAAGATAAGGATGAAATTAAAGGATTCCCAAGATAGGAAGAAAAGATGCACAAATAAAGGAAGAAACCACATAATGTTTAAAGTGGTTGACACCGTGTTCTTGAAAGTTAAAGCCATACGCAGTTCCTTAAAGTTGGGAAATTGTTCTAAGTTGGCAACGCGCTACTGTGTGCCATTTGAAATCCCAGAGAGGATTGGTCCTATTGGATATATGCTTTCATTTCTTGCATCCTTTTGTGTTCATAATGTTTTCCATGTATAATTGCTTAAAAAGTACGTACGTGATGCTAATCATATTATTGACTAGAATGTGGTTCAGGTGGAGCTAGAAGGATATTTTTAAGTGCGACCATTTTGCATATTGGATCAAAAAATCAAACAACTCTAGGATCGATTCATGGAGCTAGTAAAGTTCCAATGGATTCTATGTGGTTAGAGTATCTATATCTTTTTGAATATTTTTTAAATGTTGTATGCACATGTGTATATGATGCACTGAGGAAGATACATAAATAAGGGGGAGGGGAATGTTATGTCCCTAAGCCCAACCATTTGTAATTGTACATATAGGCTGGTGATTCGTTGGTACTAATTTTAAGTTTTAATGTACATATAGGATGGTGAGTCATTCACACCAAGTTTTAATTTTTCACTCAGATAAGTAGTGCACAAGGATTGTTATCAAAGAAAGAGTGCACCATTACACAGGGTTGTGTGCACTTGAGTAAGTGCACGAGGATTACTTGAAAGTGTGTATGAAGATGAGTTATTTGTGTGTGTGTTTTGAGGTCACAGAGGTTATGTGGTTATGAGGTTGGTTAGTTGGGACAAAAATAAGACAGTGCGCCTATCCTGGTAAAGTGTAATCATACTCAATATTTTAATAATATTACATTGTTTTGCGTAGACATATCATACAAAAAGAGACAGGGTGTTATCTCCATCAAAAAAAGGGAAGGGGGGAGATTTAAGTCATAGGGAATATTTTATTAATATTTTCAGAAAAGTGTTCAAGTTATGAATAATTATTTGTCCTAGGTTCCCAGGGATGGGAACGAGTCACCAAGTAGCTAAATCTAGTTCTAAAGGTGACAAGTGTCTAGTTTAAGGCATGCAATATATATTAGTATCCTCAGTGTATTTCGGGAAGACTCATTATCGGGGGAGATCATTCATTTTTTTTGGATGTGCTAAAGGGGGTCAGACCATCTACAATATACAACTATTACCTTATCTGCAGAGAAAATCTTGTAAGGGTTTTTTTTGTATTGTAACAAGAGATTTTTTGTCGAAGAGGTCGGTTGTCAGGCCCGTGAGCATTCTCTTTAGGTGAGATATTTTTTTTTGAAGTGGTGATTTGTTAGGCCCATGAGCATTCTCTCTAGGTGAGATTTTTGTTGGGGATTGTTCCCTGGTGCACTTGGTATTATATGCAAGGCTCTATGACTTCTTGTCTGGCCTATTGTTGGAACCATGGAAGGGAAGTGGGATAGTCGAGGGACTGTTGAGTAGAGAAGGGGAACACTTCCTTGGATGTAATAGGTGCACGAGGAATGAGGGTTTGTAGAATTGTTGCAGTAGTGGCACCTGGGATTGAGTTGTTATTTCGAGTATTAGACATTAACATGTCATTAGGAACCCTTTTTACCTAGTGGAGTTAAGCTCCATCTTGGGGTGACCTATTGCTCAAAGCTTATGAGCAACAAAGTCTATGGTTGGGAGGGACGTCTGCATTCTACATGTAGTTGGTAACATTTAATCAAATATAAGTGTCTACATATGCTTGTCTCATTTATTATGTGTTTAATTATCTATTTTTATTATGATTTCCATTCTTTTATGTCATTGCATATAACTAATTGTCGTTATTTTGTATAATGTTTCTTGCACATGTAAGTGTGGTGTTGATTTTATGTATTTGTAGTCATGCATGCGTATGAGAATTATTGTTAGTTATTCTTGTTGATTTAACCTTATGATAATCCTTATGAATATTCGAGCCGAGATGAGAATGGCCATTTGCGCAAGGAAATATTTCATGCGCATATAGGCTAGATTCGCTTGTGCATGCAGTTGTATTGAGTTACCTCATTTGTTATAAGTTATGTTAGATGAGGAAATTTATGTGGTGCGACTCAGCTTGGGGTTAAGAATGTTACTTCAAGTAGTACTGTGAAAACTAATGTTATAGAGTAGAATATGCACTCTATATTTTGGAGTAGAATTGTTCAGTAGTAAGTTGGGTAATGTTACATTATGGTATCAGAAGCAGTTTAGTAACAAGGAACATTACATTATGGTATCAAAGCAATTTTTTGTTAATGTAGGTAACAAGGGATGCTAAAATATGTAGGATATAGTACCAATTTTTTTCATGGCCCTATTTTTTATTCTTGAAAATAACATACAATATATTTTCAGAAGAGGTGTAGGAAATGATAGTATAACAGGCCAATGGAATTTTTTTTAGGTCATAGTATGAGTTAAAGAATGCAATTTTTGAGACATTAGATATGATATTCAATGATAGAGGAGAAAATGGAGGTAATTATGACTAGTATAAATAAAAATATAGGACAAAAGGATCTTGAAGTCTATAGTCGAAGTCACCTAAAGAAAATGCACAAAATGTTTGAAGGAGATAAAATGCAAGGAAAAACAAGGAAGATAAAATTATAGTTTTTGTGGAATGCGGGGAGAGTATTACATCATTCTAGGAAGAGATAACCATAATTGGAAAACAAGACAATTCAATTATAGATGGTTTTGAGAGAATTGCATGATGATAGAATTGGACGACACCTTATAGAGAAAGATGACACTTTGGTGGATAGTGAATCTTAAACTGTTGAGACCAAGTAGCCACTTCAATATGTATACCTTGAGGCCACTATTATTGACCAAGGATGTTGTCAATACAATTATGGAATGAGTACAAATAATCACCTAAAGAAGAGTACTTTCAAAGCCAAAGTTAAAAAAGAAACATGACATGTTGTTGAAGCCCCCATTTCTTGTCATTGGTTGATGAAAATTTTGGAGAATTTAGAGATCAACCTTGTGTTGAAGATTGAATCTGTTAGGACCAAAATGACAGCCTCATGAGAATATAAATCCCCCTACGTTTTAGAGGTGGTACTCTTTAATTTTAGATTTTCTTGGGATTATAGATATCCAGAATATGGAACTTGTTAGAAGTTCGTCATGGTAATTCAAGGAAATATAAATATTGCAAGAAAATAAAAGGAATTTTTTTTCTTTTCTTTTTAAAATAAAGTTCCTAGGAAAGGACCAAGAACTAAGCACATTCACACATTTAAAGAAAAACAAAAAAATTTCCTCACATCGATCATAGTTTGACTAAATATTCATGATCACATAAAAAAAAAAAAAGATGATCCACATGCATAAGAAAACTTTAACAAAGTGAATATGGGTAGTTCAAATAAATATAATGATACATAAACCTAAAATACTTTGTATTCAAAACTCTGGGTTACAAATTACAGTCGATATTATTTCCGAAATAACTCTCTTGAAATTTCTAAAATATATATAGTCTGTTACATATTATTTGAAATTTAAAATGAGTTTGTCTTAAAGATTGGGATTGGGGCTCCCGTGGACCATAAAGAAAATATACACAAGAATTAATCTTGTATATGGAAGATGGCGGGTGGTAAAAGAACAACAAGACCTGGTAAGATGAAAATATGAGTAAATCAATCTTTGGTTAAACCTTTCTAGTGAAGAAGGTGGAATAACAGGATGAAGGACATGATAAAGAAAAGAAGGATGTGATCAACATAAACTTACTATGATGGTATCTCATATATTCACTTTCTTATTGGTGTCCTTTTATTGTCTTCATTAACAGTTACAAGAACCGTCTCAACTGTTGCTTTCCCCTCAGTGGTCTATTTTTCGATCGCTTTCTTAAACCATTATTCAATATAACTTTTCATTGGTGCCACGTTGATTTCATGCTGAATTTTGATGTTGAACGACTTGCCCTCCAAGTCTCTCAAATCAATGGAAATGCCATGTAATGCTTCTTCAATGTCTTGATTTTTCATGGAGTAGTTCACTAGCCAATTCTCTACATCCTTACTCAAGTATACCATAGAAATTTTCAAATAACAACCCTTTAAAAACATCAACTTTGTCATCAAACTGTTGCTTTGTTAGGAACAACAAGTTGAGGATTAATTTGGGGTCTTGGACTTCATTATTTCTTCCAGCTAGGTCTACCTCCGTGAGCCTTTTGAATAGTTCTTCCCTTATTTATATAGCTTGGTTGCACGCTTGAATAATATCATTAAAGTTTTTTATGTTTTCTTTCCAGCACACATTCAACTATTTTATCCAACTTGGAGAGGGAGGATCCTCCTCTCTTCTCCTTAGCTCTGTCATGTTGGAAACTTTGTTTCCAATGGGTAGTGAAACATCAAGGTAAAAACCCTTTTCATTTTTGAGGTTAGCTTGCAAATACTCATGGAAGGCATGTGTCCTCGAGCCAAAATAAACCATGTTTTTCGAAATTTTCCAAGACTCTGTGATCAATGCCATTATTTTCTTAATATTTCTCTCCACATAACTTGTGACTGGTGTAAGTAAGCTTGAGGATCCTTTTAATTTAGCAGTGAGCATGGTGGGTCTAATGATTGTCAAAGGACTGGAAAGGAGTGTAAGAGGCATTAAGGTGTCTTCCAATTCCTTGATCATTTCCTTCAATTCCGTGTTCTCCGCTTCAATACCACCAATGGATTTATCCAGTGCATCATCGGTTTCTCTAGATGAATTCTAGAAATCTATGAAGACCGCATATCTCTTAGGTCAACCTCTAAACGAAATTTTCCTTTCTTATTCTTTACCTCACTTTTCTCAATAATTAATTTATTGGATTCTTTGTCAAAGATTGTGCTCTGAAAAGAAAATGAATCTTCTTCGTTGAAGGTCTCATTCTCAATGATTTCCAATGCTGGATTCTAGTGAGTCGTGTTCCCTGAATGATCTAGTGGGGGAAACATTTTCTCGATATCCGCATCGAGCTCCACATATTCAAGAGAGAAGCTATTGATGTCACTCTCCATGTGCTGGTCTTCTTCCTGTTGCACTATGTTTTTCCTCTTTTTTCTTAGAGGAATCTTGTGTAAGCTCTCAATTTTTCCCAGCGGGTGGTTCTTTTCTCCTCCGCCACTTGAACTATTTTTGGTCACTTTTCTTTATGGGTGGGCCACTGGAGCATTACTCTGAGATGTCGTAGTTTTAGGAGTAATAGTCGGGGACTGGGCACTCTTCTTGCTAGGATTCCTTAGTTTATGCTTGTAAAACTCATTGGTACTGAGTACCGTTTCCAAGTCACCAACATTGTGAGTAGGAGTGCCCAAGTTATTATGTTCTTCTTCACTTATAATAGTATGGATAAATGAATTGCTAAATCCCACTGCTAGCATATGTTCCACAAAAAATCCGTTAATGTCAAACCCTTTTATCTTTTCGACAAATTTGAGATTTAGATTGTGGAAGTGGTTTGCAAATTCATAAAAAAAAAGATTATTCTTGAATGTAAAATCCCCAATTTTCCAATGCAAGGGTATGAATTGCTTTTTTCGTTTCTCATGAAAAAAGTGCATCTAGAAATTATACTTCCTTGTGACTTCTGTAATGAATATTTTATCAGACACATGGCATGGAAGAAAGGCAGGATTTTCCTTAGAACCGAAAATCCTAATAACATTATAATTTTCCACTTTCTCCAACGTCCCCTTTTTATCCAGTAATTTACTTGCTTGGTCGAATGTTCTAGGGTTATCTTTTTTGAACAACAATCCTTTAAAAACCATGACCAAATCATTGAAAACTTCATAGAAATGTAAAGAAGCTTTGTGTCTCCACAACGCTTGGTACCAAAAGTTAATTGGGTCAAGTTTAGAGTTCACCCTATTACAGATAGACAATTTAGGAAATTGACAGCAATATTCTATCACAAACACCAAATAAGAAGCAATAAATATTTCTTATCTTTTTTGTACTGTGCCAATTGGGAAGAGATTTTCATGGAAATCCGTTTTCCCCAATAAAAAATGGCTTACTCTTTCACAGTAAAATATAGGACAAAAAGAATCATACAAGATATGTTGGTGGTGCTTTCTTGTCCTATCACCCTGGTGAACAACCAAGCAATTTCTCGAAAGGGGTTTTTGAACAAGTTGACTTGTAACCTGGTAATGTCTTGATGGATGGCTGCAGGATTCTCCAAGAAATCAGGCAATAGGTCCAGGATTGGGAAAATCACTAGGATGGCGAGGATGGACGAGAGTTATCAGGATTTGGGAGTTTTTGTGAACCCTCCAATGTCCCAGGAACCCTTGAACCTGTGGTTGTGAAAGGTTGAAAATACGCTAAGTGTTGTAATGTGGTTGGTCGGACTCAATACAGGAGAGATGAGATACTTAGTAGCTCAGTGAGTCTGATGGTCAAAATGTTGATTGCAGATATTTTGGGTGAAAAATGGATATTGCAGAACATGAGATATGGAAGCTTGAACCTGCAAACCCACGACTGCAGAAACGGTTAAGTGTAGAATAATATGCTAGTCGGTCAGACTCATGATACGAGAGTATGGATGGAGATGAATATCTGTGAACGCACCACTTTGAAAAAATGACTAAGTGTAGTAATCAGAAAGGGAAAAATAGAGGGGAGAAAAGAAAATGGGAATTTGGGTGAGTATAGAAGAGGAAAAATAAATGGAAAAAAGAAGCTGGGAAAATAGAAAGGGGAGGGAAACTCAGAAATAGGAAATGGTCTCAACACCTTGTAATGTGAAACATGCCCAAAGCCAAAGTTCATAAGTCAGAAACATGACATGTGGTTGAAGTCCCTTGTTTCTTGTTATTGGTTGATGTCAATTTTGGAGGACCATTTAGAGAATGACCTTGTAATTTACAACATGCCCCTATTTTGGTAAACATAAATGTCTATGAACAACCAAAGGTTGAATCATGCTCAAATACACTTACTTTCTAGAGGAATTATAATTAATAGAGAAGGTTATGGGTGAGCTATTACACTTACTTTTTAGAGGAATTAGAACTAATAAAGAAGGTTATGGGTGAGCTATACATTAATACCACTAAAGAACAAAAAAATGAACTGTAGAAAATGTTTCTATAAATGTTGGTTTTGCAATGGTCTTATAAGAAAATATAAGATTCTATTTTCAGAAATGTAATACAACAAAATGGAAATGGGAAAGAACCTAATATGTAGAAAGGGAATGAATTCTATAAAAATCAAACATTTTTAGAGATGGTAAAAAATTATATACCAATACTTAGAAGAAATCTTAGTTATGTAAATATAATTGGTTATATTAAACTTGGAAGTTTTTCAAAATACTTAAAATCCAAATAAATATATCAATTAAGACTCTTCAAAATTGTAAAATGATTTAAGAAACTTTGTTAATACTCAAATAAAATGTAATAACATCTCAATTATCTTCAACTTATAAAATGAATTATAAACTTAATATATATGTTAAAAAAAAAAATTAAGTGCAACATCTTTTTTAAATTTTGTTAGAATTAATGGTTATAAATAAGAGATTGGTTTGGATTTGTTAGATTTAATTAGTTATGAAATATTTTTTCCAATTATCAAATCTTATTTATGTATATATAGCTGAGATTTCCTCATAAAATTACTCTATATGTAGAAACATGTATTTAGTTTAATAAAAATATATAAAATTTTGTGTACAGTATGGTTTATTAAATTGGTATCAGAGCGTAATGGGAAGGCCTACCATATATAATAAAATATGTAGAGTAGATATTACTATTTACAGTGTGTAGATTAGAATGGGCATGTGTTTTTTTTTTTTCTTTTCGCTGATGAGAGAAGATGATAGAGTACATGTGAGTAATTTTTAAATTGTGCATATGTTTTGCTGTGAGGAGCCACGAACTTCTGAAAAGAGGAGCCTTCGTTGTCGCGGATTATGTGTGCAGAATATTCTTTGGCAGCCTCGGTGTCTAGAAGAGCTGCTAAGAACGTGCCATTTCAATTAGGAAGGAGTCACGATTTGGTATATTCCTAGAAAACTTAACTGGTGAATATAGGGACACACCATGACTATTTTCATAGAATGACTATTAGTATGGTTATTATAAATATGTTATTGATGGTAAGAAGAAAATGGATTTTTAATGGATGAAGTGGTAGCTCAAATAAATGGGAGAGAAAGAACATAGTTTGTGAGAATTTAAAAGTGGATAGAGGTGCTAATTTAGATCACACTAGACAATTTTTTTTTTTTTTTTGTAAAATGTGTTTATTTGATTATTGTTCTTAGTGATGTAAACATTAAGGATGGGTGTTGGAGTTAATGCTTACATTAGAGATTGATTTGGATATGTTACATCTAGTTAGTTGTAAAATATCTTCTCTAATTAGATCCTATTTATATGTATGGGGTTGAGATTTCCTCATAAATTTGTTATGTTACTCAATAAAATTTTATATATAAATATGTGTGTTTGATTTAATAAAAACATATAAAATTTTGTGTGAAATATGATTTGTTAAATAATCTTGCTTTAAACGAAAATCGTCCTTGAAAGAAAAACTTGTAATCAACACAACCTTATATATATTCAACATTAAAAATATATATTCACAATAAATAATATATAAATAGGAAAATAAATAATTACCACGCTGATATATATTTTGATTTTATTGTATATTTATAAATACTTATGAATAATGATTTTGGCTGATATCACTCGCATTTTGTCTTTGTTTGAAATACACTCTAAAATACTATATTATTGTGCATAATATAAACTTGTCTCTTATGATTTGCACATGTGTTTTACAAGACAACTTGAAACCCTTTCCAAATTTATTGCAACTCGAAATTAAGAGTTGATCCATAAAAATAATACGTGACCATGATAGTAGTTTCTATCTGAACCTTTTGGCTTCGATATAACTCTCCTATCGATCATGGGCTTCCTTCGATCTGTGTTTCTCCACTATCTGCTAAATAAAGTGTCTTTCCCATCTTCTCTTATCCATAGGATACATTGTGAACATGTCCTCTAAATGCATAAACAATTTCATCCTCAATGTATTAAATTGATGTTCCCATAATGTTCAGACTGTAATTTGAGAATCAATACGTCGATGAAGAAAACATGCACATGGGAGCCCTGAATACCTCACGCTAAACTGTCTTAACTAAAAGGTTGACCAATATAAACGTTTCACATGAACAAATTTTAACCAACAAAAGAAGGCAGAAATTTAGTTGCTCTGAAAAAATTTCTGAATATCAAAAGAATTTGGAGATCTCCAGGAAAGTTCAGATCCTACGAGATCGAAATGAGAACAACATATGAAAAATCAAACCTATCATATCGGAGTTGCACAGGGTCTCAAAGTGAACAAATAATCACTTTTTTTTTTTACATCGAACACAAACTGCCACTTTTTAGTTGGAGACGAATTAAAGCTTAGTGGATTTTGAAATGCCAATTTTTAGTTAGAGACGAATTAAAGCTCGGTGGATATTGAAAAGATTAATTAGAGATAGATTTGATGCAAAACATTGATGTGTATTCTATTAAGATGAACATGTATTGATGTGTATTCTATTAAGATGAATATGTATAGTTACACAATATAGTTACATGAAGTTAAAGAGTTACTAACTCCTGTAACAGTAAACCAGTAAACTAATTGATTAACTAATTAAAAATGTAATTAGATATTTTCCTTAACAAATATACCGAGATTTTACAAATAAAACACATACAAATATACCGAGATTTTACAAGTAAAACACATACAAGAACGTCCTCTCGAACCAACCAAACCAACCAGACACTGAACCAGCCATTTAACAATTCTCATGTACATCGATAAACCCCGGCTTGATCAAACATATTACAAAATGGAGAATTATTCCTAACTAGAGGAATATCATGCAGTACTCCGTGATACCCCAAACCGGGTAAAGTTATGTCTGTGTCATGGAATCCATTGGGGAAAGTTATGTCAGTGTCATGGAATCCATTAGAGTGACTAAAGCAATCCGCAGTCGAAGAATTTGTACTTCTGCTTTCCCCCGTAGGCAGCTGATCATTGCTATAAAAAGTAACATCAAGGTTTTCTGGAACAACTTCTGCAGAGATTACCTCAGAAGATGGACTCCTGGGTTTCATATGCCTCTTCTTCTCCTTAGATTTATTGGTAGGCTTCCCCGTGAGTCTCTGAACAAGAGAACGAAAGTTTTGTGGGTCAGTTTTGATGATCTTGGGTTCATAAACATACACAACACGGATCGTTGGAGTTATGATGTTCTTGTGCTGCGAATATTGGCTTGATTTTCCTTCATCTTTGGTAGCAGAATAAGACTTCGAGATGACATGAGAACATTTATTGGCAACCAGCATCGCAGACTCTGGTCTAGACTTGGGTGCATCTTCATTCATTTTGGACTTTGTCATAGGCCCTGCTACTGTCAGACAGCAATCGATCCGGGATTGTGCGGGGATTTTACAACCTCTTACTGTTACAACGATGAGGGATTTGATCAGCTGCTAAGATATAGAAATATTTTCTGCTTTCTGGTTTGCAGATTCCCTTCAGCTTGTGATCAGTTGCACCAATGCTAACACAATTGATAAGCAGAATTCCAGGTAATCTGAAGCTCAAATCTGGGAAGCACGGGTGACTTCCAACGATGAGAATCCAATCTCTGAATTGAACATTGCAAGTAACGAAATCATATCTTTATGTCTATGGTATTCAGATTACTCTATGTATATAAGTTTGGCAATTCATATTCAGATTATTCTATGTATATACGT
>JZKD02S1751644.1:161285-183864 GCA_000966675.3 Picea glauca
TCTGGGGCTGTAGTATCTCTCATGAATCCTGGAGAAAGATAGAGCAAATACAAAAGAATTTTATAACCTATAATCTCAAAATTAAAGGAAATACGCCCTATCCCATCCTCCTCTTTGAAACAAGCATCTCCCCCATTAAGAACATGGATATGACTAGATACCTAATGTATAAGAACAATTTAAACAACATGGTCGACAAGAGGCTCCCTAAAATTGCTTCAAAATCGAGTCATAACCACCATCGATTCAAGCGAAGATGGCATAAAGATGCATGGTCTTGGCTAAACTATTGGGGAATCATGGAAGACACCATTTTGCAGAATAAAGGTACTATTAAAAAAAATGTCAAATCAAAATTTAAGGAGAAAATGTGGTGTGATAAAGAGTTAGAGGAAAACATAAAATTAAGGTATTATAAGGATGTAATCAACCCTAATTTAGAAGATCAAAATTATCTATCTGTTTTGCCAAGTGTAAAGAAAAAAATAAGCATTTCTAAGATAAGAACAAATTCTTACGAGCTCCATAGTGAAACTGGAAGTTGGTCAATTCCTAAAACGCCATGCAATGAAAGAGTGTGTCGCCTTTGTGACACTATGAAGGTTGAAGATGAAAATCATTTTCTCTTAGATTATCCAACCTATACCCATATTAGATCTCATTTNGGTCTTTGTCCACATACTAGTGTGTATGCACAATATTGCATTTTTATTACATTAGTTGTCAATGCAAAATATTGCATTTTTATTACATTAGTTATCAAATTTTAATATTAATATTACATTTTTATTACATTAATTGTCAAATTTTAATATTTTTTAGATTTTCTTATGTAAAATAACTCAAACTGTCAAATTGGACAAGTACCGGATAAAGGAACCAAAAATATATATGAAGTTAACCTGGGTGATAAACAAGTGGGCACAGACCTCGGTACCAGAGTCAATTACTTGTAAAGTTAATGTTAAACATGGAAAAACTAAAAGGAAGCGAGGCTTCAACCCAATCACAATACCTGAAATTTTTAACCTGAGTACGAATGATATTAAACAACGGTTTAAATATTGTCTACACTTCTGTAATACATCTTTGTAATAACGGGTTAAAGTTATTCACTAATAATAATTTATTTTATTTTATTTTTTAATAAATTTTTTATCATAACTAAGTTTAACTTTATAAAATTATTTAAATTTATAATCAAACATTTTAATCAATCATAAATGACCTTAAACTCATTGCTATTAGTACCTTGACCGTTCATATTTAGTGAATTTGCTATTAACCAAACATCCATTACTTAAACTTACATTATATTTATTAATTACACATATCTGACTTAAGCATAAATTTATTAATTATAACTTCTTAAATATTAAGAGCTATAAAAAAAAAAAGTGACTTAAATATTTAAATATAAAATAATTGTGTTCCTTGTAACATGTAATGGTGATAGTACGATATGGTCTAGAAACTTGTAAGCTAATAAAGGTTGGGAGCCTACTCCTTGAAGGAAGACAACATTCCACTCGATGAAAGAACCATTATGTCAAATGTATGAGGTAGAACTTGTAAACTAATGATGGTTGGGAGCCTAACTTTTCACACTTACAAAATCATTGCACACATAAAATTTATTTGTATTTTATTATTTAATTAATACAAATATATTATGTATAGGTTTAAGGTAGATAGACTATTTTAGTCATACAAATTATTTAGTTGAAACAATTTTTTAACTTCATACATAAATAATATGTAAATAAAATATTGAATTTTTAATCCAACGATTCATTTAGAAATTATAATAACTAATACATTTTATGATGAAGAATATCAAATATTAAGCACAAAATAAAGAGGAGTTAATTATTCCAACATCCACTTAATGAAAAAATCATTTTATCAAATGTATGAACCAAGGCTGTCTTAATTGAATTATGTGAAATGGAAGGCTTTACTTTCTGGTTATTGATGATTTTTCTTTACATGGACTTTTTTAATTATTATAAGTTCACTTAGCATAATAGTGATATATTTATTCAAATGAGAGATGTATAAATATGTGTATTACACCCATTTATGATGTAGGCTCTAACATGAGGTGTGTGGTAGCAGTATGGAGCACCTAGTATCACTAATGTGATCCATGAACAACCATTCAAAGTATATAATAAACAAGTTGTAAGGGATAGTTAACATATATCTAAGAATCCTTTTTAAGATTGATTTGTTTTGAGGTACAAATAAGGAAAATTTTCATAAGAGATATTTTTCTAAGTGTGATTTAAGTAAATATTATATTCTAACATCCTCACATAATATATATTTTTCAAGGAAATAATCTCATCCCATACTCAAATGCTTGAGTGAAGAATGAAGATCTTCGCCCTTTGATGCCTTTCTACTCGAGTCCCACCCCCTTCTTTATTCACTCCAAGCCCATGTTAGTATCATGCCAACCCTCACAAATCTCTCCCCCTTTTTCCTTGGAATTTCCTAATGGAGTGTGAATTAACTGCCACCTCACATAGGAAACTAGTAATGTGAAACTACCCAATGACATTGGACCTCAAGAATTCTATGGTTTTAGTACACAAGAATATGCTAATAAAGATAAACCTTAGGAATATGTCCCATCTTAAGATGCAACCAAAAAAATATTCAAAATAAACATAAGATTAGCTAACTAAACATTACAATAGGAATCCTCCCAACCTCACCTCAACCAAAAAGATGTTGAATATTTAATTGGGAAGGGAATGCAATTGTAACATACCTAGACCCCACCTTTGGGTGACATTACAAAATTACTACAATTATGACTTTGTACAAGTTCTATCTCAAAATTGTTTAAATGTATCTCATTAATTCTCTGATACCATGATTAATTATGCCCAAATAGGGATTTGATACCAATCTATGATATGCCATGCATATGATATAATATGTAATCCTAACAACATGCAATACCATGTGTAATGACATAAACATAGATAAATGTAATTCTTCACAACATAATACTCATCATAAAAGAACATATCATAATGAACACTTATGTTAAATGAAAACACCCACTAGATGTACACCACAAATGTTCCAGCCATCCATATACATTACTATTCTATCTCTCTCAATAGTAGGTCCCCCCTATTGGTGCAAATATGTAGCAAGGGTGATCAGATCTACAAACTTTGTGATTGTTTCAAAATCACAGACAAAAGTGGGAAATAAAACCAAAAGCCCTAGTTCTCTATTAATTAAATATCTTCAGATCCGCGTTATTAAAAAAAAATAAAAAAATCGAATATAAAATATTCCTGAATAACAAGAGATATAAAGAATCAATATGATATATTTAGTGCCCAGTAACTAGAGTACATATAAAAGACACCTAAGAAGAGACTGATGAATACAAATATCTCTTGGTGACCCTTCTATGGGTGGGTTGTTCTTTCTTTCTCCGGTGTGTGGAAAAATAGCTAAGCTTCTCCTCTTGGTTGAAAGTAACAATGGGTAATGGAACTAAAATGTTTGTGGAAACTTTGACAACATTTTAGTTCTCCGAAGGAAAATTCATGTGGAAATGGAATGGCTCTATTTATTTTATACAAAAAATAGTGGTTATCATTGATATGGTCAAAATAATAAAATATATTATTTTACCAAATCAATTGTTATCCACTAATTGATTTTTACCTTTAACTTAAATAAAATAAAGAGGGGAATAAGTTATAAAAGGGGATTATGGATTTAATTAAGTGAAAATAACATAGGAAAAGTGCTTTCCTAAGTTATGAAGGAAAACAAAGGTGTGAAAGTGTATATGACAAGTCATATGTGGACTATGATGGTGCACATCACTAATGATTAGCCTTTTATGATAGGTGTGAATAAATGGTGATAAAATATGCCCCATAATGTGTGAGGTTAGGAGTGAATATCATGATCGACATACATTATAGTTTTCTTTCACTAGGATATATGTTAGTTGAAGATGAGAAAAAATTCACAAGAAAAGAAAGAGGCCCAACTGGCAAAGAGGCCATAGAATAAGACCTATCAACAAAGGGTCATTAAGTGGGTAGCTACATGATCTCAATGGTATCCGGTAGGAATACCAATACTCATTGAGATAACTAATTACATCAAATAGTGATACTACGAAGGAGTCTCAAATACAACATGGTGCTGGAAAAGATGGCCAAACTATATCAACATGATAAAATCAACATCATATACATATATCTGAATGGGAGAATATGAAGTGGATCCCAACTATCATGAAACTGAGTACATACGAACTGATGCCCCCTCATGCTGAAGGAAGGGGGTGGAAGAAACCTGATTAGCCTTGCTGAACAGAAATGGGACTCGACAAATCTGTCATGCGCTCATTAAAGAAAATTTCAGCATGAGGCTCTAAGAACAGTGGGATAGAGCCAAGAAAATCTGAGGAACTGCATATGAGGATGGATCATACATACTTGTACAAATCTCAATGCTGTGAGGACATGGGATCTGACCAATTTTGAGAGCAATGAAGACTCTCTCAGTGTGGGGAAAGGTAACCCATCAATGGGATGGATAGGTACCATGGTACAAATGACTATCCCCTAGAATAGAAGTTTTGATGTCGATATGGAAAATTCCATCGAGGCCCAATGGTGAAGGAGTATATGTAGGCCCGTTATTCAAAGAACAACCTGTGCAGCCATAACTTTGGAGGTAGGTACTGAGATAGGAACCTGTGGGGGGGGTACCTAAATGGAAACCCCCTCCTAAGGTCAACAACATCTCACACATGTTCTAGATGATGGCATCAACAAATGGATCATTGAACTATCAAGTATACGAATATGAAATGTGCGAAAATAAGTTGAATTTGAGCACATGAGAGACAACCAATGCACCAAGGATAAAGAGGGATCCAAGGTAAAAATCCTCTAATCCAACCTAGGGACCAACACAAGGTGAAAATAATGATGTTATTGATGGGAACTGACACCAGGGGATAGGTGAAAGGAAAAGAGACTTTGAATCAAGACTTCCCTTGTTCAAATCTTAAATTCATGGTTAATCTAGTAGCAACAGAAAACACCCATAAGGAATGGTGGGTGACTGTGCATAATGTTGGTCAAATGTGTTAGTGGGAAAACTACATATAGAGAGTTTGGAAACATGTGATGGGTACAACTCATGGATTGGTGACTCATCTCAGGTCCTATGAATAAGGGAAACAAAGGGATGTTGCAAAGGGGTAAAATGAGTGTGTGATAAATACAATGTTACTCACCAATGTATTTAAAAAAATAGTGGCCAAGTGGAATCCTAATGGGGGAAGAAAATCAGTAGAGGGGGGATTCTTCCTTGGAGTGTGAATGGGGTTAGATAGGAAGAGGGATAAAAAGGAGGGAATTCCTCCTAGGAATGCCAATGACTCTATCTAGTAGGAGATGACCCAAGTGGAAATTCTTCCTAGTAATGCAAATGGGGCTAGCTAGGAGGGGATGACATAAGAGGAAAAACATTCCTAGTAATGTGAATGGGAATATCTAGGAAGAAATGAGAGAAGGGGGTATTCATCCTAGTAAGGCCAATGGGGCTGGTTGGGAGGAGAAAAATAAACCCAACTAATAATGTCAACAAGGCTAGGTATATGAGGAAGATGACAAGACAATCCCACCTAATAATTCCAATGGAGTTGGTAAGGAGGGAAGAGTCAAAACATAAGTCCATACCTATAAATTCCTAGGAGGATGGAAGATAATGGGAATACAAAGACAACTTCGAAGAATTTCCATGAGACTGATTCATAGGATGACAACAAGGACTATGCTCCCTAAGAATTCCATTGTGGTTGATCAAGGGGGGTGATAACAAGGGGAATCATTCATGATAATTTAAATGGGGTTGGACATGAAGGAAACATAACCCAAGGAATATATCTTGAGAATTCCTATGAGGTGGGTCGAGAGGTATCAAGAAAATGGGGCTCCATTGAAAATTTCTATGAGGCTAGTCAGGAGGTAACCTGAGTAACAGGGTACCAAACAAAAAGAACCCTCTTGAGAATTCAAATGATCCTGGTTAGGAGGGATCCCAACAAAATGAAAGAAACAACCCCAACTAATAATGTTAGTGAGGATAATTATAAGGGGAGTATGAAAGGAAAACCCTTCCTAAGAATGCCAATGAGGCTAGATAGGAAGGGATAAACTAAAAGGAAACTCCTCCAAATAATTCCAATGGGGATAGATAGGAGGGATAGATTAAAAGGAAACCCATTCTAATAATGCCAATGGAGCCGAATTGAAAGTGAAAAGGAAGGAAAGGCCTCCTAAAAATTCCAATGAGGTTGGCTAAGAGGAAAAAAGAGGAAGGATTCTTCCTGAGAATGTCGATGGGGCTGGTCAAGAATGAATCCAACCATGATAAAAATATTCCTAGTAATTACAATATATATGAATAGGAGGGAAAATACAGATGCCCCCAACCGAGGGGATAAGTGGTATGCAAATATCATGGCCCCAACTAAGGACAAACATTCTATGGAGGGGGAATACAGCTCATCGTAGAAGAGAATAGATTCGAGATGAAATCTTTAATTTCGAAAAACTAAAAGTGACCTTTTGAAAATATTGAAAAGAAAATCCCAATGACACAAATGACTCATCAATCAGAGTTTGGATGATCCCGCAACAAAAAAAAACAAAAAGTGGGATTTTTCTATTAGATGAGTTTCCCTCCAATTTTATAATTCATTATAACTAATGGTGGAGAGTGAACATGAAGAGGAGGAGAGGGACCTAAATATTGTTAATATTGTTTCTAGAGATTCAACGAACAAAAATGGGTGGTTTGAGCCTTATGTTGGTGGTATTTGTGATCTTCATTTCTGGTGAATTGCTTTCCTAGATTTGATGTTTTTTTTACTATTTTGGCATTCTGTCCCAATTTGGATGGCCAAAAAACTTTTTGGGCCAAAAAATGTGTTGTTCAATGTAGTAGAAGGCCTATTAAGGGAATTTTACAATGCGCTAAATGGGGAAAATGTGTGTTGGACTAGTTTGGTCAAATCAGACCAGATTGGAGAGGTGGCCTCTAATCTAATGTGGGATAAAGATGAGGCTCGAATAATGAATTTTAGTAATGAAAAGGACTTGAAAAAAGGTGTTTTTTGTGTAGGTATGGTAGATTTTAGAGTAATTTTAAGAGAACAATACTTTGAGGATATTTGAGCTCAAGTGCAAGGATATATGGTCGTGTGAAGGCCACTAGGACAATACGGGTTGCTCAGGTACTTTAAGAATTTTTTAATGCAAGTAGGAGAAGGGATGATGTCATGAATTGTGGGGCATTAAGACCCCAACGATGGTGCAATTACATTCCATGGTCATTTTCTGGAGATAACCATGTAGGACATATACTTTCTCATAGGGTTACCCCAACTAGTAGTGGTATTGGATACTCTACCCATATTTCCTCATGGGAGGTAAGTAAAGGAGTTCCTATATCACCATTATACTCATGGAAGTTTCATTCATGATTATGCGATATATGTGGGAAACATAAGGATAATAGAGACCCAAGGAGTTTCTAAAATGATGATTATTATACTAGGGATTCACTCTATACAGAAGGTAACAAGAGGGAAGATGTGTGTGATCAAGAGGGTGTTACAAGGTGCCTACTTTGAGTGGGAACATACACTTTTGATGGTTCTTAAGAACCAATTGACAACGTGTTGGAGAGAATGAGAAGGGAACTATATCTTTGGGATAGTATTTTGTTCCTTCTTCTTTGAGTACATTCCGACACCATGCCCACATGTGCACATCTGTGATGGGGGGCCGCATGAGGCCTAGATGCACCAGTGGTGTGATTTATTTTCGAGAGGTGCGGGGATGAAGTTGGGAATGTGTTATGCTTCAAGTTATTACATCATTGGGAGTAGATATTGATGGTGACCAAGGGCTATCTGTATTCAGGAATCAACTACCAGAGAGATCCAAAACTACTTTTTCTAGTGTGACAAGCATGATGAACTAATGGTAAGGCCTAGTATGTATGTGTTTATGGTATATATTTATCGCAGGACTTTAAATATGTCACTATGTGGTATTGAAAATATATGGGTGTGAAATTTGAAAATCATCGATGAGGTCAATGAGACAGATGGTAATAAGGGAGGATAATGCAAGTGCCAAACTTAGACCACTAGGGTTGAGTGAGGGGGGATGTCATATGCAGGCAGAGATGGGGGACCTTTGTTGGAGGTCATATATCTTTCTATTAGAGGTATAAAAGTGTGGGTCCCATATCATGGATGACCAATATATAGGTTATTGTGTCAAGGTGTGATCGAAGTGGTGCTCCATCCTACAGAGGGTAGGAGCAGGTCATATGAGACCTCACTTAAGGGAACATGATTCTCTTATTACGTATTGCACCATCCAATGGGGATGTGTAGTAGAGGGGGGATGGATGCTCCCTATTTTTTTTATTATTCATCATGTGATGGACATGCCAGATGTATAATAGAGTTGCTCTCATATCTCTTCCATACATCCAAGGCACTACTCATTACATATACATTATTATTACTAAAATAATATCAAAATCATATTCAAGAATTTCAAAACCCTCAAACAATATTTCAAAGCCCCGAAGGAAAACAATTACCCAATTCTTGGTTGAGTACTTTACCATATTCCTTTCCCATGTGGAAAATCATACATTGGGAAAACCAACGGATCCTTCAAATCCTGCCTCAAAGAGCACATATCTAATAGAACCCATAATCACATCTCTAAATCAACTATTGTTTAACACTCTTTCGATTCTAAATATATATATATATATATTTTAACATAACCAAATCTTGGCCTCCACACTCTATTACTCATCTCATGTCATACGTGAAGCTCTTGAAATTGAAAAACATCCTAACAATTTTAACCATGAAGATGGTATAAACTCATCCAATCTTGGAATCATGTCATTCATCGCATCAGGAAATAAAACTAAAAATCCTTTGGATTCCCCTTTCCCCCCTTTGCTTGTCAATTTTTCCTCCCTAGTTCCTCTTCTATTGTTTTTATGTAAAACACCCCCCCGCTTATGTCAAAATATTTTCTCGTATAATCAATACTTTAATTTGAGATTTCATTTTTCATGGATCTTTTCATTTCTCAATTCTTCTTTCATATTATTTGTGTCTTATTCTCCTAGCCTATAATTATTTAATTTTTATTTATTATGAATTATATAATTATTATTCAATAATGATTATTGATTCATTATATTTTAACATACTTTTAGTATTTTAATTTTAATTTTCTTGTTTAAATTTGACTTGACCTTTAATCCTTTTGAACATATACTTTAATTTACATACTTAATAAATTGTATACATTAATTTAATTAATTAATAATAACAAAATATTTCTCATTATTTTACAACAGTTAAATTATAAATGAATGGTTTGTTCAATTTCCCTAACATTGATATTAATATTTACCTTTATATATTCCTTACCTCAATGGACTTTTCATATCTCGTTGCTTCAACAGTCCTTGATGATGGGTGGAGTATCCAGTCAAAACATTGGGGGTTTCAGAAACTCCACACACGGTTTATTTCCAGAATTCTAAAACAAGAGGATACAACTTATGTTATTTTTGGTTTTTTGAATACATAATATGATTATGGACACACATATACATGTGTGTGATGATGAATGAAAAATGTACAATGTATGGTATGTACTGATGTGCATGTGTGATAGTTTAGAAATGATGCAAATGGTTATCATCTTGTAGATCCATGTTGTAAATGCTAGTCTATGATGTTGTTTACATGTTGTCTACAAAATTATTGTGACGTCTAGAAACACGATTGAATGTAATGGATTGATAATATCACACCAATATTTGAACATGTACACATCTCCTAGAAAAACATGGGTGGTGCACATGATACACACCATTCAACTACATTACAAGAAGTTGGGACTCTAAAAAAACATGAAGGTTAGGGATGCAATGATCAAGCTCATCAACTAAAAAACCTATAACTGCATCATATTCAAACTAATTATAGGTGGTGGGTTCAATGCAAACACCACTAGGATGGTAGAGGGTAAGTGTGGGGGTAAATAAGGCCCAAGTTGTTGAGGCTAGATTCGAGGAAGAATGACTCACACCATTATCATAAACAATGTAGTAGGAGTAAAAGGGGTCCATATATGATCCATTCATTCAACATGAAACATGAAAAAATATAAACACCATAACATACATATTTACGTGGTTCACCCAACTTGGGATACATCCCCAACAACTAGCTTCTTATATTATCCATTCATAGTTTTTTACAACTATGCATTGTGCTACAAAATATGAAACAATAATATCATCCCAACCCTTCCTATTCGTTATGTTGTAGTGCGAGTTCACTCCTTAGCCATACTAAAAAAAATTATCTTGATTGACTCTCTTACCCAAAAATCAATTGAAACCTATGTATGATATCACATTCTCACTCTTGAATTGCCCCCTATATCCTTTATTACATATTTATAAATAAAAATAGGGTTAATCCCATTACAAAAAGTGGAAAAGTGTCCCCAAAACCCGTTACAAAGTGCACAAGATGTCCCCAAGACCTATGGTTTATAATTGTTTTCTTCCTTCTCTGCATTGCTCCATTGCACATCCTTTGCATACACTTCATCACACATCCTTTCCATCCAATCCATAATGTATCTTGGTCCATATTCTAACTATATTTTATCCATTTGAAGTCCTTTTGGCACAGATCCTAAAACTTATCCAAAATTCCTCTCCAACAGGCCCCAAACACTCACTTGTGGCTCGTCCCAAGCCACTCAATCCTTCTTCCAATGCTTCAAAGGTTTCCTTTTCTGTTACAGGTGTTGTACTACTAAATGTTTCTTTAAGTCTGTGTGTTTCTTGGTAGCTCATGCCATTCTTTCTGAAAAATCGAGTTGAATAAGCATGGAACAACTTCGTAACTTCCCTCTATAATTTGAGCAGATGGTTTTCTTGTTTCTCGAGTATCATAACTATCACCATACCAAGGTTATTACTACACATAAATCCATTCTTCCCTATTATTCATGTTCATGTGCTCCTTCTTGATGTTTTCTGGTTGTTTTGTTCTTTTTTCATGCTTGTATGTTTCGTTTTGTTTTGTCCAGTCTGGTTTTGGGATAGTTTTCTAGCCTAGGGTCGATTACTACTATTCATGGGACTTCTTACTACACTGGCATTGTAGTCTAATGAAAACTTTGTACTATGGATTTAGGTGGTTCCATCGTCCTCTGCTATAATCTACTTAAATCCTCTTCCTTTGATTCTTTCTCTTCACTATGCTCAGATTCTATTGGACACTCAACTCTTCTTCCTATCTCAAATGGATAAGAACCAATGGCCTACCCCTTCTTCTTATTTTATAGCGAGTTGGCTCTAATCATCTTACTTTTACTCTCAGTCGATTTTACTTTTAGTCGAATCCCACGAATTTTCAAATTCCATGGCCTTTAGTAGGATCTAGTCCGGATCAACCATCCTATACACACTTTCGTCACACTCGTTCCTGTTGTCTTTAGATTGAAGTCAATTTCAAATGTTTTTCCTATTAGTTTTAATTATGACTACATTCTTCTTTACATATGTTTGTGTTGCATTGTCAACGATAGTGTCCTTTCGTAGCTAAAATCTCTATCTAATTCACTTGTGGTTTCCTTTATTGTTCCATTACTTTGTACCTTTGGTGGATTCTCCTTTCAATTTGACCATTAATTGAGGTCTTCTATATTTAATGTTACATGACACCAATGCTTTGTTGCTATGATAATTCTTGATTGCAAGTCCCGTCATGTAGTGTGTTGAATACTACTTAGGTATCATCTGCGCAACCATGTCTCTTTTAACTATCGCTCCCTTTGGCATAGTTTGGTTTGCTTCCTCTGTGTTTCCTTCTACCTATTTTTCTCTTATCTATGCATAACCAAAACTTATTTACTTTGTTAACATATGACCTCTGACATTTCATACTTTTTCCTATTTTCATTACATTTTTTGTTCTTTTTTAATCTTTTCTTTCCTATAGTACACTATGATACAATTTTAGAAAACACATCTCCTCTAGTGCGTGGAAGTACGGTCACAACTCTATAGTTTTAGTCAGATCCCATTCACTAGTCCTTCCATGACTTGTCAATCCAACAGCTCCACCTGAACAACATATCTATTAGTCACATGTTTGAGCATATATGCCCCTAACCAGTGTGTCCTGAAATTTATTAGGTGTTGTAAGAACTTGTTTTCATAGAGAAGTATGAGATCCCATGTCTTGAACTTCTTCTACTTGCCATGTCTATTGTGCCATTCCTTATCTCATTCCTTCTGTACTTTCTAATGGAAACCTACAAGCAAGTGATCTTTCTCTAGTATTAATAAATGTGATATCCTTTCTTCTACTACATTGGAATCCGTAAGATCTATCATTGCTACAATGCATAGACTTGGTATAAGAAATTCGATGGGATTGACTGTGCATTTTTTGAATGATAACTTAAAGGGTTTTTGTCTTGTCAACTTCTTTATTGTAGTTCTATAATCCTAGAGTGTTGTAGGGATCCTTAAATATCAATCATCGCTCCCTACATTGTACACCTTGATCAACACATTTTCCAGTATCTTGTTGAATGATTTCACCGTTCCATTTGCTTACGGGTAATATGGATTGTTGTTTCGATGTTGTACCTAAAACTATTATGTCAATGTTGCTATTTTCTTGTTAATAAAATGAGTCCCCTGATCTATCATAAGTATTTTAGGAAACCCAAACCTTGTAACTATGTTCTCAAACAAGAATCACGCAACTATCTCTGCGTTGTAATATGTAACAAGTTTTTCTTTTGCCCATCTAGTCAAGTAGTCTGTTGCGGTAATTATGTATCTGGATCCTATTCTTCTTGTTGGTGGGTTAATAGGTCCAACAAAATCCACTGCCTATTTGTAAAATTCTTGTAAGGTAACATGTATATTCAAGGGCATATCATCCCTTCGTGATGGTATTCCTACTCTTTGAGAAAAGTCACATCTCTGACAATATTCATTCTCATCCTCATGGAGTGTATTCCACCATATCCCTACACACATGATCTTCTTCATTGTCACCATTCCTACATAGTTTCCTCCTACAATTACCTCATGTGTGTCTACTAAAATAATGGGTCTTTTATGTTCTATCACACATTGTCACAGTATCCCATCGATGTGTAATTTATACAAGTTTCTTGCGATCAGCTGGTAATCGATTGATCTAACCACTATTTATTTCTTCTGGGATAATGTCATATCAGATGGAGTCATTCATGTGGTTAAGTATTGAATAATTTCGTAAAATTGATCATCTACCATATTAGCTTAAAATAGTTGTGCATTGGGTAAAATATCATTTTAATTACCTACATCCTCTCCTATTAGAATCTACGACAAATGGTCAAGTCCTACATTTAGTTTACCTAGCTTCACTATAAATTCAAAATCACACTCCTAGAATAGTAACATCCATCTCTACATCCTCGGAACCCCCAACACTGATTTTATCACTAGATATCTCAGTGCAGAATGATATGTATAAATATTGAAATGGGATCCTAATAGATAATGTCTAAAATTCTGCAAACCATACACCATTTCCAATCCCTCCCTTTCTATCCTTGTGTAATTTTTCTCAGCAGTCGATAACTTCCTACTAGCATATGTGATCGAATGGTCTAACATGCCTTCCTTTGGATGGGATAGTACTATGTCGAGTGATATTAATGATGCATACAAATGGACATGTAACTCCTTCTAGTAATCCGGGAATACTATAATGGGAAAAGTTACTGACTTCTATTTTAATATATCCAGACCATTCCAACATTCTTCATTCCATTGAAACTTAGCTTATTTCTTCAATAAATTTTCATTTTTCATGTAATCTGCGCATAGCCTTTAATAAATTTTCTATAGTAACCTGTATGACCCAATTCTATTCTCAACTTTTGCATGGATTCAGGTGGTGGTAAATTAACAATTATTTCTATCTTAGCTGGATCAACTAACATACCTTACTTGCATACTACATATCCTAACAGTATCTCGAATGGTGTGCCAAACACACATCTTTTAAAATTTAACAAAATATGACATTGTCTACACCGATTAAGCATCAACCATAGATTTTCTATGTTATATTTCAATAGGATAAAGAAAACCCAATCATCTAGGTATACTTCAAGAAACTTATGAATAAACTCCTTAAATGTGGCAACAACCACTCTAGAAAATACAATAGGTACATTCTTTAATCCAAACAAAATCACTATGTACCGATAGCTTCCCCTCTACATGGAAAATGTCATCTTGTGTCTGTATTATGGTGCAATCTTTATCTTATGGTATCTTCAAAATCCATTAGTTAAAAAATAGGCCTCTTGTCCTTCTATCTTTTCTAATACTTCATATGAAAAAGGGGTCAGGAATGGGTAATGTAAGCAAGCACCATTACTTTCCTTCTCACATCTATTCTGGTTCTTGTATCATCATGTGTAATAGTTGCTACTTTTGGATAGTCACCGCGTTCTTCAGAATCTATCATTTGCAATTTTTGGTTATGGTTTTGATTCTGATTTTGATGTTGGTTTTCATTCCCTCTTTCCTTCCACTTTTATATGAACTAAATATAGTATTATATTGCATGATCCAAGGGCTTGTAATGTGTGCATGTTGTGGAAGGATTTGGGAAGTATCTTGCTATGTTTATCGGTTGATTGCGGTTGTAACAAATTATCGGTCCTGTCCCTCCTCAACCAAATCCTCCACATCCTTGAACTCTTTCGAAATCTCCATTTACTCCATGATTAAATACTCTTGGAGTGTTATACTATGGGATTCCTCCTTCTACTGTGATATTTTCCTCCTAGATTTTGTAAGCATCTTAAGTACAGTCTCTCATTAGGTCGACTCCATGATACTCTTTCTGATCATGTCCTAGAAACTCTCAAAAATTACAGAATAAATTCCTCAGGGTGCTCTAATATCTCTGCAATAGGGGAAAAGTAGTCAGATGATGCTCCCATGTCTTAGATATCTTGCAGTACCCTACTCCTCCTCCAAATGGGTTTGACACTCATGTGGCCATATACTATGCAAAGGATGGACACTCTTCTTTTATGTGGCCTTTTGTCTTACATGTTATACACCAAACATGTTCATGGTTCTCCTTTTCCTTCATTATCTCTGACAATTGAATCCTCAATGCAACCAACTATCACTGTACATGCTCCATACATGTGCCATCTCCTACAGGAGATGCTTCTAATTTCATCACAATTTGAGCTGCAATGTGACATTTTTTTGTGTTAACAGAGAATTGATCTTTGGCAATAGGCCTGTTATAAACTATTATCGGTGTTGTTCATCAAGAATAAAAAAGGTTAACCTACCCATTACATCCTTAAATCTCTGGCCAAAATACCACATTTTCTTGTTTTGTACTTTCTTAATTTCCTTTATCTTTGTAATATATTGAGATTCAAATTTTGGCTTCCTAAATTCCTTGACCAACGCTTGTCCAATTTATACCAAATTTCTTGATTTTCTAGATATTGTAGTTGTCTAGTACTTCATATACCATATCAATGTGTGATTTCTAAAAGTTTTTGCTAACTACGTGATTTGTGTTGCTTCATCTTGGACGTTTTTCGCATTACATATAGTCTCACATACAAACATATGTTGTTTCAGATCCTATGACCTAACTACATAGAATTCAAGAATCCTCAACGTATTTTCTATCCCTTCGATTATGTTTTGTGTTCTATTTATCTTTGATGATGTTGAATGGCTCTGGCTTGTTGTGTTGTTCCCACTATTTTAAATATTTATTACTATTGTTCTTGATTCAGTTCTAGTTCCTGCCTCAATTCTTAATGATGCACAAGGGGTCATGGGTTCATTGCAGATTCCGGTATGGGATGGAATTCCTTGGTATACTAGGGAGTATTGAGGATCTCTCTCTTTGCTTTTTCTCTCTATGTACGGTATGATCTAAAATTTTGGGTAGTGATCACTACTCTTGAATTCTCTATGCTCCTATCCTTTCCTAGATATAGTATCCTTCTTGTTGTATCTAAAACTTTTCCCACGAAATAGTACTCCAATCTCTCCATCTGAATCAATATATTCTCTCAAAATCCTTTGTCCATCCACTCATCCCTGCCACCCTCATACCTTCCTCCTATCATCCCCCAGTTCCTCTATGTGCACGAAGGGGGTTAGTTATCAGACCCCATCGTCATAACATTATTTTTTCACAAAACATCTTTATCCAAGTAGATAATGCATTCAAATATGTTTTTAATGGACCTTTGAAAAAGTCTATCTCCACGATGTTGTAAGAATGGGTACAATCGACTGTAAATTTTGTAATATAAAACCCCAATATATTGTTCAACCAGAAATCTATTGCGCGAGAAACATTATTACTTATTATATTAAGTTTTCGAATCAATTATGGAGTCCAATTTCTCAAGGCTTCAACTCTATATCTCCCAACATTCTCCACTAACCTTCCTTACCATTCAATCAAAATAATTGAAAATTTACCAAATAAAGTTTCATGCATATTTGTGAAAACATACCTTTGTAGTCATTGTTCATCGCTCATCATAGGGTTTCTATTCTTCTCTTTGGAAAATATTTGTAGCTTTCTCTCCATCCATTCTTCAATTTCTTCTCTATTTTTCCTCCATAACATTCCACTCAATTACATTTCTCTGTCTTGAAAATAGAACCATTCGTTGGTGGTAATGGGGAAGACTCAGGGTTAATCAGTCAAATACCAACAAAACAATTAAACACTGATGCTTTTTGCATCACCAAAAAATTAAGTGAAGTCTCACCCGAGACATCTAGAGGGGTTGCAGGAACCAAGGTTTTGAAGTTTTGAAGGGAAGGGGTGCATCATTCAGACCCTTTACTTACATGTTCCATGTTTATAGTTGATATTTATCATGTCATAAATTATAATCTATGTGTAACATTACAAAATAATATATGATCAATTGATTTAACATAAACCAGGAAAAAATATAAACACCGTAACACACAGATTTACGTGGTTCAACCAACTTGGGCTACATCCATGAGAAATAGCTTCTTATAATATTCATTCATAGATTCTTATGATTGTGCATTCTTCTACAAAATATGCAACAGTAATATCATCCCAACCCTGCCTAGACATTTTGCTATAGTGTGAGTTCATTCCTTAGCCATACTACAAATTTCTTCCCTTGCTTGACTCTCTTACTCAAAAATCAATTGAAATTTACGTATGATATCACATCCTCACTCTTACATTCCCCCCCTATATCCTGTCTTACATATTTATACATTCTAATAGGGCTAATATCGTTAAAAAATGTGGAAAAAGAGTCTCCAAAACCGATTAGAAAAGTGGAAAAAATGTCCCCAAGCTGTTCATTTTATAACCATTTTCCACCCTCTTCTCACCACTATGTCACACATACTTTTCATCTTCTTCGTCACACATCCTTTTCATCCACTCTGTCACACATCTTTGTCCATCTTCTAACTATCTTTCACTCCATTGACCTCCTTTAGGTGCACACCCCGAAACTTATCCAACATGCCTCTCCAACACCATCTTGAAGGTGCAAGAAGATAATGGATGAGATGCATTATGTACAAGGTGAATGCAAACAAAACATCAGGAAATAGACATTATACAAAGAGAATGATATGTGGGGTTCTCACAGGGGGTTGTGAATAATGTCCTTGAAGACAAGGATCGACTGAGATTTTGGTTCCTGGGGATCTAAAACATGGGAGATGTGTGAGGTATGGGAACTGGGTGGGGATAAATAGAAGTGAGATGTTGGATCTTAAATCATTGGGGTGGAAGCTTTTTCACAAACATCCTCCAACTAGCGATGAATCTACAAGGAACCTTGGTATTGGGGAAGGCAAGGACAATGGTGAGACTAATTACCATAGTTTTTGTATAACACACAATGGTGATTTGTATGAAAATACTTGAGCCATTTTGCAGTTGGTTCAAGAAGTTTAATTTATATGAATTGAATGGAAGAAGTAACATCAAGGTCATAAGAATTGTAAATATGTTTCAATTTTGGAATACGATTATAGTGAATGGTAGGATGACCCCTTTGTGGTGGTTGGAGCGACTCGGGTAGAGTTGGGAGGGTTTTGGATGAATTTTCCTTTGTCCTTTCTCTTTTTTTAAATATTTATTAGGTTTGGATTAGGATGGGATTTGCGGTGGTTTATATGGTACCTAGGTAGACGTACGTGAAGGTTTAGAAAGTGGTAGGGAGGGGGAGGTGCAAATTGTGAAGTCGGTTGCAGGATACCAAGATGAATATGAATAGGTTGCACAGGGGTCAAAGATAAATAAGGTCTCAACTCATAATTTGGAAGAGGAGAGGGAGGTAGTTCCAGATACTATTGATGTTTGGGAAGCATCAAAAAGACATTTTACTAGATTAATAATTAATAATGTGATTATTAATTATTAAAAAATATTATTAATGTAATAATATATTTATAATATAAGTATAAATATATATAATAAAGTACACAATATATTTATATTATATGTATAATATAATATAAAGTATAAATTAATTATATTAAATTATAAATTAATTAATAATATTATTAATATAATAATATATTCATATTATACGTAATAAAGTATAAATATGTATATAATAAAGTATAAAGTATAAATATATTATTACATTAATAATATTATTAATTAATTTATAATTTGATATAATTAATTTATACTTTATATTATAAAGAAGATGATGATTAACATCCACTAAGATCGAATTGGTCACCATGGTCAGTATATGTTCTTTATATATAGAACAATCATCATTGTAATAAGATATTGATTCACATACATATAACATCTCTTATGAAAAGTGAACTTGGTATGGGATTCGGCTTTACTCAATGGCTCGGAAAAAAAAAATCTTGGGAGGGCTAAATTTATGGGGTTGTTACAATCTCTATGGGCAAAATATTTACTTTTTACTCCTACCTAAGTTATAGATATAATTCCATAAATTATGGTGGGCAGTAATTTCTAGTAAAATTGTCTAATTACCTAAATATGAAGAATGTACTGCATATTTACTTCTACCTATATGTCTGCAAAGAATCACACGAATTATGGAGGAACAATTTAAGAAAGTCAAATAGTTTTTCTACTCCATGCATTCTCCAACTATTTATAAGAAAGAAAATTTAATTTAATTTTAAATTTAATTTTCAAAGAGACATGTCTCTTTGGATCAATTTAATATTACTATAAAAGACACAACAATAGACACACATATTTTTTGTATCTCACACATGGGAAGTGATCTAAGGAAGATACCAAAGTTTCTAAGTGGTTGAAATTTTCTAAGTGTAATTACTTAGTGATGTTCTAGAGTTTACTAAAGTAATATCATTGGAAGTAATTACTACTTGCGGAAAATTGCACTTGTTTAATTTAACACTAGAAAATCAACATGGTTAGCCGTATGACATTGAGTATATGATGGATGTGTTTTGGTCATAGTAGAAGATGTATCATTTCGAGGGTCACTGTATATAGTTGTGCACAATATAAATTGATCTCCTCTAGGAGATGTTTTTTGTTGTTTTTGTTTCTTGTTCTGGGAAGGTCACAAGTAATGGCTTTGAGAAGGATCCATAATTATAGTCGCAAGAAGAAACATGAAGAAACACTATCTAGACATAGAATTGTGCACATCCATGTAATGAAGAAGAATAGGAGGTCAACAAATGTGGAGGGAGAAGATGAATCTAAAGACAATATAGCCTCATAGGGAGTGATGGCTTCAGATGTTTTTGTGGGAAACTGGATAGTCTCATGATGAAATGTTGTATCTATTAGAGAGATACCCATCAACCCTGGATGCATGTTGTGAAGTCATTATGTATTTCCTTTGATGCATAGATTCGTGTGTCCGATAGTCAATGAACACAAGCTCTTGTGGATGGCGACAGTTTTAGAGTATGTCCCAAATATAATACCTTCCTCATTAAGAGGGAATTTTGATATTTTATGTAATTTCAGAAGTTATTCTTAAGTGTAAGAGAAAAAATGGTTGTTGAGTTTGAGATGAAATATATTAGGATGCTACATTAATTTTCGGGTCCTGAGGTAAGGGAGAGACAGGATGAGATCTTTCTGAATCAAAGGAAGTATACAGTAGAAATCCTGAAGAGGTTCTAGATGTTGGATTGCAAGGAAATCACTACACCTATGGTATCAAATCTGAAGTTGCTGCAGGATATGACTTCAAAGACTGTGTATGTTACTTTACATAGGGATATGGTGATTTCATTGATGAACTTGAAAAATATAAGACTAGATATATATATTTTTTGTGAACACCCCGAGTCAATATATCAAGCATCCTAGGTAGGTTCATTTGGTCTCCACAAAACATGTGATGAGGTTCCTTAAGGGTATATTGGATTATTGTCTCAAGTATGTGAAAGGCCATGAGTTCAGATTATATGGATATTCAGATTCAGACTGGGCTCTAGCATTATTATTGAGCGGAAGAGTACTTTGGCATATTGCTTCAGTGTAGACTCTAATATAGTTTCATGGAGCAATAAGAAGTATTTTTGTGTAGTACTTAGTAAAACTGAGGCAGAGTATGTGGTAGGATGTGCAGCAAGTCATGAAGCAGTGTGGTTTCAAAAATTGTTGAATATTGGACTGTATTTGACTTGTAGGTAAGACCTACAAGAAGAGGATGACAAGACTTGTTCTGGATGACAAGTGATGAAGTCAACAAGTGGAAGATCCAATTGATATTCAATGATTGAGAGGGAGAATAACAATTAGTTCTAGAGGAATATGGGTACTACAGTAAGGAGAAGGAGGCTCCACCAGATGTAGGAAGAAGTCATGTGTGGCGCTCAGTATGGAAGAAGTTGAGTATGTGGCAACATGTGTAGCAAGTCATGAAGCAACGTAGCTTTGGAAATTGCAGACTATTGGACTGAATTTTACTTGTAGGTAAGAGCTACAAGAAGAGGATGAAAATAATTGTTCTGGAGGACAAGTAATGAAGTCATTAGGTTGAATATGCAGTTGATATCCAATGCTCGAGAGGGAGTTGGATGGTCAGTTCCAGAGGGAGATGGGTACTATAGTAAGGACTAAGAGGCTCCATCGGATGCATGAAGCATCCATGTTCTTTATATAAAGAACACTCATCATTGTAATAAGATATTCATTCACATACATATATCATCTCTTATGAAAATTCAATAGATACCACATTATAATCCCTAAGGTAAGGTTAGGTAAGGTGAGGGTAGCCATAACTAGGGTACTAACAATCCTAGGAGGTAGGAACAAGAAAGGCACTTGGCCGAAGTGATAATGTGGATGCATTTGTTTTGTACCAAGTGGAGATAGAGGATGTAGGTAGGGTAGGTCTAGTATAAGGTTGTGTTTTTAATGCCACTAGTCCATGGATGTATGACACCATGCAAACATTGGATGAAAATGGTGTGGTAACTACCATAGGGGGGTATGAAGTATGCACCTAACCAAATATATTATTGATTAACTCTAGGGATATTGTTGACAATGGGAATAGTGGTTTGGTCCCCTCCTAAGGAAGAAATCATTTTTAGGATGAAGTTGGGCCTAAGGTTCATGCTATGTCAGTTGATCAATAGCAACAAGTTTCCTATTATGGGGGTAAATCATGTTTCTAACAAATAATGAGGCCACTACCTTCATGGACTACATGTATTTATGTCCTAACAAGAGGTTGTAATCCTGTAATGTCTCTAAAATTAATTTAAGCAACCATTAAATTAATACACTACAGAAAATTTAAAAATTACTTAATCTAGCACATTCACATTCTAATATTTCAAGTAATAAAATTGAATAACAATTTAATTCAAAACTATTCATAACTCTAACCTGAACCTGATGTTGCCGCTTGCTTCCTTAGCTTGCTCCTTAGTTTGCTCCTTTAGCTTGCTCCTTTAGCTTGCTCTTTAGGACACCACCCCAAAACCAACCTCCCTGCCGACTAGTAGCGCCTAGCCCTAGGATATCAACGGATATACTAGCCCTCCGAGCCCAAAACCTTCGCAGCCCCCCGGTGCACTGTAAATTCCACTGTAAATTCCACTCTGTCCAATACTCAAAGATCTCCCCCAAAATCCCTTCTCCCGTAACCTCCTCCCCTTCCCCCAAACTCCTTTCCCCCCCTTATTCCTCCTCCCTTCACCGACACTCCATCTTGCATTAAATTCCTTATCCCTCCATTTAATTACCCTTATCCTTTCATTCATTACTTATCCTAATGTATTGGATACATTATCCCTTGTGGGATACGTAACCCAATTTAAACATTATATTTTATTATCCACCCCTTATTTAATACTT
>JZKD02S1751644.1:193795-257160 GCA_000966675.3 Picea glauca
ATTAATTAATTAATAATCAAATTAATCATTAACCATATTGATTAAAGAGTTAATTATACTTAAATTAATCATAGTCAAGAATAACTAATTAATAACAAATAATTAGTTAAGGTTATTTAATAAATAATTATAGTTTAGCTAATTTTTTTAGGATTATTTATTAAATTAATCATCTTAATAATTAAGGGTCGTTACAAATCCAAAGGGCCATCTATGATGATCCAGATTATTTTCGACACGAAATGAGAGAGGAGATATCATAAAAAAATGTACAAAGATATCTTGGATATCCAATAATATAACAAAAATGTATCAAAGATGCAACCATAAACACAGAGATATAGCAATACACAATTTTCTATTAATGAGAAAAAATGTACAAAGACTGTAAAAATACAGAGTGAAAGACTCGCTAGAATGATAGCAACTTATCTCTGAGAAGAGATGTATCTGCTACTCGCATTCGCAAGAAGATGATTTTACAATGAGGCTCCAAAGGAATTTTTATCATAAAGAAAATCCAAAACCCTAACCCCGAAAGATGAAAAGCCAACAGTTTTGTGGACCACGTTTTGGGTAGTTTGGTGTATCAAGTTCTCGAGGGCGTAACTTTGGCATATGATCTCCCTTTGGGGCGCATGATAGGACGTTGGAAAGGTACCATCAAGGAGATTCATTTAGGGGGCTCAAACATGCCTTCAGATATTATTGAGAAGCTCGATATAGAAAAACCTTCATTTAGGCACTCAAAATGGCCACAAAAGTTAAAACTACTAAAAATAATAAATTGCCAAAATTGCCAGAAAATTGTTTTGAGGGAGTTGGAAAAGGTGGGTGGCCACCGATATCCACCTAGATAAATATTCCCTCCTTAGGAAGAAATGGCCTCCATTTCATTGAGTGCCCGGGGGAGAGGGAAAAGCATTTGATGAATCTACATCTTGATGAACTGCTTGCCTTGTTGGAGAAGTTGTGCTTCTTAGCTTGTTGAAGGTTGTCACGGACATGTGGTTGGAAGGGTTGGAACCTTTTAACCAGTCTAGATACATGAGATGCCTGGGTGCAGAAGGAATCTTTACACTTTTTTGTAATCTTTTTCACTTACTGTTTTTGGATAGAAGGTGCTTAGGCCGAGGCTATAGTGGTTGCAGTATCCTTCTATTCACCTTTTGAAAAGATTGTGAAGAAACCGAATTTTGTGGTATGAGATGCTACCTTGCGACACTATTTAGGTGGAATTGTAGTCAGAACTACATCTAGTATTATGTAGAGATGACCCCCCAGAGAAACAATGACACTGTGGGGTTGAGACTCATAAACATCATGGCGCTTCCACATACATGGTTGGACCAAGAGAACATCATAGACATCTAGTGGGGAAACATCACATAATACATCATCCTTGAAGGGATGGATGACGTATCAAAATCAACATTGTTGGCTAACATGGAGATCTCGTCCCTGGAGAAGCCACCCTATGTTGTATGGCTATGGGTGTGGTGTTTTTGACAATCCCAACTATTTGAAGACCTCTATTGAGATGAAGTTCTTCTAGTTTTCGCTATCAATAATAAAATGAACCAATGTCCCCTTCAACCACATATATGAATGAAAATGGTGGTCCCCCTCTTCAGGATCAGTCGATTCTTCTGGTTGAATTGTTGCGGTCATGACAATAGCAGTGGGGTCTGCATCCATGATCTGTCTTTTACCAGTATTTTCATAATTAGATTCTGAATTAGGGTTCAACTCCTTGTCTTTGATATCGGCCACCAATGTCTATTTTGAGCGACATTCCTCGGTGTTGTGCAAGGGGATTTCTTGGAAATCACACCATTTTTCGGTGTCCTTCTTCTGTCTTCCCATGACCCTTCTTTTCTTATGGCTTGGACTAGTTTTCGAGAGACTGTTTTTTAGGGCCGTCTTTATCATACTTTGTTTGTTGCATATTTTTAGACCCAAACTCCCATTTGTTCTAGTGCTTAAATTTATACTCAATTTTAACAACATATTGATAAGTGACACCGAGTGATGAGATGTCTATAAAATCCATTTTAGTTTGGATGTATCTTTATAGAGCCCCACAGTATTTCAGAACCAAATTTCATTCAAAGTCTTTGATACCCATCTTTGTGAACAAGGTACAAAAGGTATTGGTGAACTCCATAATTTCTTGGCCCCTCACTTGCCACAGTATGGTCCATCTCATGTACTAGTCCTCATAGTTTCCAACATGGTAATATTGTTCCTTTACCACATCCACAAAAAAATCCCAAGTGGGCTCGGCTCCATATATTCTAGACTCCTCTATGGAAATTTTATCCTAGTAAGTTTCCCACCAATGTTTAACATGGGGGAGAGATTTAAGGAGTGTGAAAGTGATCTTTTCCTTGTCAGAAAAATTATGAACAGATAAATAACCTTCAAACAGATTTAACCAATTGTCTAGGGCATCCGCATCTATCTGACCTTCAAATATGGGAATATCAAAATTAGCCTGCAACTTAAAGGAGAGGTGCTTCCAAAGGGTGTTTTTAGGAATATGTGCCTATTTCTATCCGTAGACATTGAAGGATCTAGGAAAAATTCTCCATCATTTCATCCCTCTGTCGCGTGAGAGCTTGCTCAAGTAGCAGATTGATAGAATCATATGCTTCATCATTTTTTTTCTTCCGACATGGAGGGTTTCTTGGGAATGCGAGAGTGATTGTATTCAAGAAATACAATCTTGAGACCCAACTTTCTATACTCGGACCTCGTCGGGGATATGTACTAAAAAAACGATCAAGAGCAGCCTGCTATAATACCACTGATCTGGATTATTTTCGACACGAAATGAGGGCGGAGATATAATAAAACTATGTACAGAGATATCCCATATATCCAAAAATATAATAGAGATGTATCATATATGCAACCATAAATACATAGATACAATAATACAGAAGTTTCTATTAATGAGTGAAAATGTACAAAGACTATAAAAATACAGAGTGAAAGAATCGTTAGAATGGTGGAAGCTTATATCTAAGAAGAGATGTGTCCTCTACTCACATTTACAAGAATATTATTTTACAATAAGGCTCCAAAGGCCTTTTGATCATAAATAAAATACAAAACCCTAACCCTGAAATCTGAAAAGCCAATAGTTTTGTGGACCCCGTTTTGGGTAGTTTGGTGTATCAACTTTCCGAGGGCGTAACTTTGTTATACGATCTCTGTTTGGGGCACACGATAGCTCGTTGGAAAGGTATCGTTGAGGATATTCATTTAGGGGGATCAATCATGCCTTATTATATCATTGAGAATATTTATCCTGAAAAAAATTCATTTAGGCCCTCAAAATGGCCCCGAAAGTTAAAATTGCTAAAAGTAGTAAATTTTCAAAATTGCCAAAAACTTGTTTTGAGCAAGTTGAAAAAGGTGTGTGGCCACCAATATCCACCTATATCATATGACCTCAAAATCAATGTGAACTTATTTTCCCCCTAGCTTGTTGGAAAAATTATTTTAAAGGCCCCGGGGTTTGAAAGGTTTTCCATCATACAATTGGAGGGATATCATATATGGGATGAGAGTGAGGGAACCTATCTACATTAGTCCTAAGAAGAAATGAATCATGTGGATGCATAGTCATAAATAATAGAGCAATGTATATTGTATTTGTGGATGGTCAAGGGGACTTGGAATGAAAAAGAAGGGGGAAATATCAAGGGTTTGGCTTGATCACTATCAAAGGTGATCATGCGATCATATGCAGGATAAACATATCCAAAGGTGGAAATAAAATACTTATTTTATGTGGGTCATGTCTGAATGATGTCGAGGGTTGATGTGGCATCAACATCCTCAACCAAGTCATCAATAATGCTATAATGATGGTTTTCCTTCCCATGCAGGTTGATATATTTATTTCGAAGTAGAACCATTGTAACCTTCATGGGGATGTCAGTGGATGGAAAAGGAATGTGTAAAGTCCCTCGGGTGGACAAAGGAAAATCAAAGGGGACATTCAATTGTGCCTCTAGGGGCATACCTTATTGGTGGGATTGAGTAGTGAGATTAACATCGACTTAATTGAACATAATAATATGGTAAGTATCATTACCATATGGGTGAGGAAAGGGGTAGGTGTGGGGGCAAGGGGAATAAAAGTTGACATGAACCCTTGGGTTCGGAAAGGTTTCACCACATAGTTAGTTGTGATGATGATGGAGGGAAAGGTTTGTAATTCACTTGTTGAACATCCTTAGAGGCTTCCCATACTCAATGCATGATGAGTAGGATAGGACACTCATGAGTGTAATGTTTGTAGACACCAAAACAAAAGAATGTTTTTTTTGTGTAGGGGGGTTGGTGCTTCCCTTTCTTGGGCACTAGTTTGTTCCCTTTGTTGTTTATGGATCTTAATTATCTTCTTGATTTAGAGGTTTGTCTTAGTCATTCTTGGACCCCATTTCCTAATGAGGGGATGTGGGGGGGCTTTCCCTCCCACAACTGTCTCCATGGGGGTCGACGACAATTTTTGTAGCCCCTCCCCTGGCAGGGGATTCCGGGGCAGTGACCCCAAAGTGAAATAATGGGAAAAATTCCCTTGTAAAATATTGTAATTTCAAATTCAATATAGACCATTCATTATAAGGTAACATATCTGAGGGTAGAAGTTATTTTAGGGTTTTTTGCGCTAGAAGGAAACCTTGTTTTATGATAGAATTGGATTGCAGATGTGTATTATCATGAATATTGTATTATGAGAGAGGATACTTGGAGAGAAAGAAGAGGAAGTTACAGTGAGTGTGTTGTAGGTTGTATCCATTCATTTTGTTGGATAATAAAAAGGGAGGACCTAACAATTTATATGGTGGACATAGCCCACACTGGGTGAACCACATATATTTGTGTCTCTATTGTATGGTCTATCTTTTGTTTTTAATTTCCACATTTAATTTATTTTATTTCTCCGTGATCCTTTTTTTCTAACAACTGGTATGTGAGAGAAAGGTAACTCGTGGGAAAAGAGGGTTCCTGGTTAGAGTGGGAGAAATGAAGGAAGATGGAAAGTTTAGGGTTGAAAACTTTAACGACCAAAACTACCAGTTATGGAAGAGGCAAATGGAATATTATTTATATCCGAAGGATCTATTCCTACCATTGGGTGGAATAGAAAACACGCCAACGACCATGAAGGATGAATAATGGGAGGTTATCTACAAAAAGGAATTGGGATTGATACGACTAATCCTGGAAGCATCGGTGGCTTTCAATATTCCAAAAGAAAAGACAACGAAGGAATTGATGGATGCATTGGATAAATTGTATGAAAACCCTTGACGTCCAGTAAGGTATTTTTAATGAAGCAATTATTTAATATGAATATGTCAGAATGTGGGTCTATTGCAGATAATTTAAATGAATTTAATATGGTTACTAATCATATTATTTCTATAAAAGTGAACTTTGATGATGAGGTCGTGGATATTATAATCTTGTCCTCATTGCTAGAAGGCTAGAACAACTTGATCATGGTTGTAAGTAACTATTTATCTGGTTCAAACACTCTAAAATTTGATGATGTTGTTGGTGTTATCGTTAGTGAGGAAATGTGACAGAAAATAACCAATGAGACATCAGGTAATGCGTTAAAAATGGAGAATAGGGGAAGACAAAAGGATAGAGGAAAGGGCTCAAGGAACTGTGGGAATTCTGGGAAGGGAATATCAAAATACAAACTAGGAAAAGTAGAGTGTTGGAATTTTGGAAAGAAAGGACATATGAAGAAAGACTACAGAGCTCCAAGGAAACAAAGAGATGAACATGAGAAAAATCAGGAAGAAAATGTAAGAGGTGATGTGTTACAATATGGTTTGATTCTTTCTGTAGATAATATTTCTATGTCTTGGGTAGTAGATTCAAGGGCTTCATTTCATTCCACACCCCATAGGAAACATTTTCTAGATTATGTTCAAGGTGATTTTGGACAGGTTCATTTTGGTGATAATGCAGCATGAAAAATTGTTGGAATGGGAAATCTAAAAATAAAGAAAAAGAATGGAAACCAATGGTTGTTGAAAGAGGTAAGACATGTTCCATATCTAAGGAAAAATATAATTTCAATAGGGAAGTTGGAAAGTGAAGGTTGTATATCGATGTTTATAGATAAGGTGTGGAAGGTCACCAAAGGATCATTGGTGATAGAAAAAGGAGAGAAGGTATGTGCATTGCATTTATGTATTGGTAATACCGATTCTCCTATCTTTTTAGCTTCTACAGGAGTGTATAAAACACTTTAGCATCATAGACTTGGACACATGAGTGAGAAGGGGATGCAGACACTTTACAAAAGAAATTTTTTTCCAGATCTTAAACAAATTGATTTGTATTTATGTGAGCACTGTGTTTATGGAAAACAAAAGAGAGTCATATTTCTTAGAGTTGGAAAATAAAATAAGAGTGAAATTTTAGATATTGTGCATATAGATGTATGGAGACTAGCTCAGGTATCATATCTTGGTGAATCTCTTTATTATATTACTTTTATTGATGATGAAACTAGATACCTGTATGATGTGAATTATTATACATAGTGTGCTTTTGACTTTAGTCCATATGTAAACTGTATGATGTGATTATTGTCATATTATTTTCGTATTTTTCTGAGCATGAAAACATACATGCTATGAATTATCTTTAGTGTGTTCAACACTTTATGTTTTCATGTTGTTCTTATATCTTGTATAGTCCATAATTTATGGTTATCATAATCCCTATGGCTAATTGAATGTAAAACAAGTATTTGTACATTATGAGTTTATGTTGAATGCTAGAGTTTGTTATATCATTTGTAGGAGATTGGATTTGATTCCATCTCTAGATTTTGAATCACATAAAGTCACATAAGAAAAACATTTCTCTTTATGTTTCTTATAGATTGCTTTCAAAACACAAAATTCCTTGAATTACTTCAGGAAATATTATAATATATTCTCTGCCTCTTGCCATAGATTTCTTCTTGGAAAACAAGTTATTGGAGCTTGCATTACGTGGAAATACAAATAACTTAGTGCTTTTCTTTATTGTTGATGAGCATCAGGTTAGTTACTTTCTATTTTTTTAGTTAATTTATTTATTTTGTGAATGAATAAAAAGTAAACAATTCAACTTTAAATTCTTTGTTCATTAGAGTTATATCATTATGGATATTATTAATTCATTTTATTGTTTGTGACTATATAGTTAAACAATAATTTTCTTAGTGTTATATCTTACTCTAACTTTGTTTCAGTAGTAAAACTTTCATTTTCACAAGGTTTTATGCAAAACTTGTATCTATACATACATATTGTATATAATAAGATTGTATGTTAGATATATACTAATAGATAGTTTTAACAGTTAATGTACATAGTGATATTTATAGAGAGATAGTGTGTGCCTTTCTTAGCTTACTTTAGTGTTTTGATTGGCTAAGGGATCCAAAAAACTCGTCAGGGTAGGTTATTTTAAATGTCTTGGGTTAACTAGACAAATTTGGACCAGATATTCCCTTCTCATTGATGGAGTGTCATAAACCCCCATCAACAAATGGTTCTAGAAGGAAGGCTTGAAAGTCATTAATGGAATGAGGAGGTCATAAGACTCCCCCAAATAATCATTCTCCTCTCATGATGTGTAATCTCTCAGACACTACCATTATACCTGATCCAACCACTACGTCAAAAGCCACACCTAACATTCCCGCTAAACCTGTGACATTGATTTCTCAAGGGATTTATGTACAAGAAATTATATGTAATTCTCACCAATCAATATTAGTAACCCAGGGCACATTGTCCAGACTTAGACAATTTGGTGAACAATTAAATCAACCCCTTGGTTTTCCAATCAGCAAGAAGATCCTCTTGGAAATGGTCTACCCAATCACGTATTACATGATACTATTATCGATCCTTTTGAAGCACTAATCTAAGGTGATGGACGATCTGGTCTTCCTCCTTCCCCACCTGAGTCTTCTCCTCCCTCTTCAAGAAGACAATGCTCTGACAAAGATAGTTCTTCATCTGGGAAATCTCAAAATTCACCCACACCAACTCCCATGGATAACCAGAACAATCCAGACAAACCTTGGCTCAATCAAGATTCTATGGAAGTACCCATACCTCAACATCTATTACCCAAACATATTGAAAATTGGTTACCCAAGTTTGAACCTGATTTGATGTAATCAACCGAGGATCATATCAAAATATTCATGTTAGTTGTTAGGCTTCGAAACGTCTAACACAAAGATATCATGTGCAAAATCTTACCTTATACCTTTGAAGGAAATTCCTCCATGTGGTATTTTGCACAACAAACCCAAACTATTGTTTCTTGGGACAGGTTTGAGACCTTTTTCTTAGAAAAGTTCAGGGATGACAAATATCTAGAAGTTCTAGTAATGGAACTATCCAACATGAAAATGAACCCCAAAGAGAAAGTCAAGGATTTCAGTCAGATATTCCTTATGCTTAAAAATAAAATCCCTACAGAATCAATGTCTACTGAAAACTTGATTATTCCATACTATGCTAAATCCGTACATCATAACATAGCTATATGGGTTAAGAGGTATAAGAAAAACACATTACTAGAATCTCTCGAGGAATCATTCTTCATTCAAAAGGATATTCTTAGTTTAAAGGATAATGTAAATGTGGAAGTTGAATAAAAAAGAACAAGAAGCCTTAGACTTGGAGGGTTTACAGAAAGCCTTCCATAAGTTATCTAATCAAGTCATAGACTTGAATAGATCTGTATAAGAAGCATCTTCTAGTAAAGGGAATTTTAGATTGTCTTTTAGGAAACCTCTTCCTCTAAACAAACCAAAGCTAACTACAAGAGTTCTAAATTTTGAAGGGTTACAGTATGCTTTAAAAGCAATATTAGATGGAAATGATAGTTTTGTTTCTATCCCATTAGAAAAATAGAATGATGTAGGTGAAGAAGAAACACCGGATGAAGAGGATGCATCTCCCACTGTTATGAGACACCTTTCCAACGGTATTTTCCAAGCTAATTTTGAAACTTTCCATAAACATCAATGCCCATATAACACTCATAGTAAAGTGAAAAACATATATTCACCTGAGACAAGTAAGGATATGGTATCAAGACAGTAAAAACATATTGAAACATCATGAAATATCGTTTCCCTATATTTAGAATATGATCTTGTTGAAGTTCTTAAAAAACTAAGGGCAAATATATCAATTTTTCAACTGCTCAAATTCCCTCTCATCCCACAGAAAATGGTGTGAAGTATAGTTGATAATAGTAAAAAGAATGATGCCCGTAGGGGTGTAGACTGATTGGGAAGTGCCGTGTAAATGGAAGGAAATGTAAAAATGGAGGTTTCATGTTCGATTCTCACCCCGATTTACCCATTCCCCATGCTTGCGGGTTGTGTGGATGCACCTGGAGTTTATATAGTTATCAAAAGACAATCGACCCCATGTCACGCAAGTATGAGAACCGTGAGTTTCTAATTTCGTCGGTCACAAAAAAAGTAAAAAGAATGACCCTCCGAATAAAAAATCAACAGAAAATGGCACAAATAAAACAAAGGATGTCATGAACAAAATACCACCTTAAGATCTTAATAAAAAATACACACCAAATCAAACTATGGGGAATTTAGATAAAATAACTTCATATACAACATGAATAAATCATTAGACTTTTTCTCCCACACAATGAAAAAAGGTTCCACCATTCCTGTTAACTTTCAAAATCTTCAACATAAATGTGCATGATTGTATGGTTTATTTTGGAGCCTCATCGAATGTAATGCCTTTGTATGTTTGTCATAATATTAATGTTGAATTCAAACCTTGCAATTTGAAAATTATTCAGTTAGACAGAACTAATGTCATAGTTGTTTTTGAACTCAAAGATGTATTGATTAGATTGTCATCTAACCCAAAAGTGCACCAGGTAATTGACATCGTTGTTATTGATATTCCAAAATTTTATGGCTTGTTCTTGAGCAGATACTAGTTCGAGCAATTGTAAGATTATTTTTCTACAGATTGGTCTCATATGTGGTTACCGAAAAATGACCAGCCCAACAAGATCAGAGTAAATAGGGAACGTTATCTGAAGAACACCGTTACAGATTTAAATGACTCGAATGATCCTTTTACCACTGGTGTAAGTACATTTGAAGTTCAAGGTATGAACAATTTCTTTTGGAATTTCGTGACTAAAATATCCACTATTCCAAACCCGGATCAACAATCTGAAATATCATCCCATACTCAGATAACAATTTTAAAAATGATGCAAACATTGTTGATGGTTATGAAAATGATGAGATTATGTATTTATACTTTGATGGGTCTAAATATCGTGAAGGAACCATTATTGGTTGTGTTTTGATTGAACCCAAAGGTAACATGACATTCATTGCTTATGTATTAGAATTTGAGTGTACAAACAACACAACAGAATATGAAGCACTTCTGTAGGGACTAAAGAAGGCCATAGATATTAAGGTGCAAATATTGATAGTATTTGGTGATTCTCAAACTGTAGTTAAACATGTAAAAAATGTTATTCATTATTTATCACATCATCTCAAAAACTGCCAAATCGAGGTATGGAACTCAATCCATAAATTTCTCTCTTTGAACATAAGTTCTATTCTTAGATCTAGTAATTCTGAAGTAGATTTATTGGCTAATGTTGCATCAAAATTATTACCTGCTGGGGGATTTTCTCCTAATGCATTTTTTGTTCAATTGATGTTCATGCCATCTATTGGGGTCAGAATTCACTCCTGGATTGCAGCAGGAGTAATCCTGAGGCCCATCAGTTTATGTCATGATTTGTTAAAAGGGGGTGATCGAATGGAAGTAAACTCAGAACAATATTGCTCATTCAAAAAACTGGGTTGGAACAGCATGGACATGTGAGGTCTTGATCTAACTTAAGCCAATAAATTTGCATAGTGGTGGGTAAGTGAAAGAAAAGAAAGGGGAAAAGTCCCAAATATGAGATCCTCTCAGACAAGAGAAACTTCAAAGTCAACCTCAAACGTTGCAGAACTAATACAATCAAACATGCATAATATAGTTACAACAACACCCGATTGGATCATCCATACCTGGGCTTCAGATTCAGAGAAAAAAGGAGAGGAGGAGGTTGGCCACCATTAAACAAGAAATCTCAAAATATCATTCTATATCCAGAGAACCAGAGGCTTTGTTAAAGCTTTACAGTCGGAAGATTTTCTCTACCATCGATCCCTACAAAATACAAAAACTGAGTATATATACTCAGAGAAATTTCCCCCCTTGGCAGTAGGAGGGTATATGAGACATTAAAGTCTAACTTAGCATGCGCAAGTTCTTCTGATCAGTTGAGGACATCAGATCAACATGGCTCTTTTAGGAAAAACTGCACACAGGACGACCTTGGGCAAACTGCCTACCAGAACCTCCATGCCTTGCATTCATGGCTTGAGCTTAGGTCTCAACCACCTACTCAATATTCATTAACTTCTTTTTCCCATGGAGGGTGGCCGAGACTGAAAACATAAAGAGAAAGACCCCGTGTCCTTTAAAATCCCGATAGCCGAAATGTCGAAATGGCTCCTGGGTGCTTTTCTCATTTCACATTTTGGGGTTTTGAAATGTAGTGGAAGAGAAAGACCCCATGTCCTTTGAAATATTGGTAGACGAAATGCTAAAATGGCTCCTGGGTGCTTTTTTCATTTCACGTTTTGGGGTTTTGAAATGCAGTGGAAGAGAAAGACCTCGTGTCCTTTGAAATCCCGGTAGCCGAAATGTCAAAATGGCTCCTGGGTGCTTTTCACATTTCGTGTTTTGTGGTTTCGAAATGAAGAGGAAGAGAAAGACCCCATGTCCTTTGAAGTCCTAGTAGCCAAAATGTCTAAATGTCTCTCGGGTGCTTTGCGTATTTCACATTTCGGGGTTTTGAAATGTAGAGGAAGAGAAAGACCTCGTGTCCTTTGAAGTCCCGGTAGCCGAAATGTCGAAATGGCTCCTGGGTGCTTTCGCATTTAAGGTTTTAGGGTTTTGAAATGCAGTGGAAGAGAAAGACCCTGTGTCCTTTGAAGTCCCGGTCGCCGAAATGCCAAAATGGCTCATCTTTTCGTGATTTTGGCCATAAGAGATGAGCTCATGCGGTATACCTCATGCAACTCTGCGACTCAAGCCTACCCGATGACCGTCGATCTACTCCATCTGTAGATTCTCGCCATTGAAAACAAATGCCCGCTCACTTGATTTTAAGCCCGAAATAGACTTCTTCTGTGGGATGCGCTCGACATTCATGACTGCGGCCTTTGAATAAAACACATTTGATGGGTTTTCTAAAACCCCATTTCTAGGCATTTACACCAAAGACCTGAAATCAGAGAGAAACACCACCTTGCAAGAATTGGCGCTAATATTAGGCTCCATGGGGGATAGAGTCGTCCCTGCGATGCTCTAAGAACTGCTTCTGCAGTTCTAGTTGCCTTGTGTTGGGCTATGGAGTCATTTATTAAGCCGAAAATAAACAGAAAAAAAATAAGGACAATATTTACAAAAACAGAGGAGCTGTCTAAGGCTCAAACAAAACATTTCTTCAGGAAATGCCCATTTACTAGGCTGCTAAAGACTTCTTCACCCTCCAAAACCTGCAACCTGTATGTGTTATTTAAGAATATTTCAGAGATCTTGAAGGGCCCGATCTAGAGGGCGTCAAACTTGTTTTGTTTTCCCCTATCCTGCCTGGGTGCATCCCACTTAAGCACTAAGTCTCCCAGCTTGAATTCCTCCTTCCTGACCTTCCTGTCAAAGGCCTACTTAATCTTCCGCTGATAATTGTGAGCTATGTCCATCACGTACTCCCTGATCTCTTGCGCTTCCACCACTTGATGAATTGTTCTAACCATATGGTTTGGCTCTCCTTCATGATCTTGAAAGAATTTACCTACAGGTAAAGCGAGCTGAGTGGGAAACACAACCTCCATCCCATAAACAAGTTGAAAATGTGAGGTGCCTAGGGACTTCTTCGTTGTCACTCGATCGACCCATAAAGTGAATTTGAGCTTCGAATCCCAGGCCCTCTTATTGTCTTCCAATAATCTTTTAATGAGTTTTATTAGACTTTTATTGGAAGATTATGCCAGTCCATTTCCTTGAGGATAATAGGGAGTGGATTGAATTAGTGAAATATCAAACTGCTCACAGAAGTTAACCAGAGGCTCGGACTTGAAAGAAGCAGCATTATCAGTGACAATTCTGCTAGGACAGCCTAATCTGGCTATGATATCCTCCAAGAAGTTGATAATTGTCTTGTGCGAAGAACTCTTGGTGGGGGCAGCTTCTATCCACTTCGTGAAATAGTCTATTGCAGTAAATATCCATCTATGTTGGCCACTTGACGGGGGATGAATCTCCCTGATGAAGTCTAACCCCCACTATTGAAAGGGTGTTGAAGCTACTATAGGCTTTAGTGGCAGAGCTTTGAGCTGCTTCTTTCATGAGGACCTTTGGCATTTGATGCAAGCTCTGACTTCTCTGCAGACATCAGTGAATAAGGTGGGCCAGTAGTACCTAGCCCTGAGAATTTTGTGGGTCGTGGTCTTCCAGAAATGGTGCCCTCCACAAAGGCCACTGGGGAAATCAAACATAACTTTCTGGGCTTCTTGTGGATTTAGACACCTCAGAAACACCCCTAGAGGGTCTCTCCAATACAAGACATGGTCAATAAGGAAATATCGGATTGCCTTGAGCTTTAAATCTCTTTCCTTGCTTTTTCCCATTCCATCAGGAGGCTTCGACTCTTGCAGAAAGTACAAAATGTCTTTGTACCAGGTGCATTCTACTAGTGATAAGCCACCCTGAGTGCTTTTGTTGGACGACTTAGCTTGTTGATTTCCTGAGCAAGCATTGATGAAGCTAACCCCCAAGGCCTTACAATTGGATTCAACCAACAACTTGGCTAAACCCTGCCCTTTTACCAACTTGGTGGGCTTTATCTCCAGGTCAAACTCTAGGATCTTCGCAATCCATTTACCTCTTCTCCCATCTATGTCAGGTTTTATAAGGATGTCCTTCACAGAGGCTGGAGGAACGTATGCAGTCACTCTTGAGTGCAAGACATAGACTCTGAAATATTTGAGAGCTTTCACCAAGGCATAGGCCTACTTCTCCATGATCTCATACCTGATTTTTGCATCTCTTAATGCCTTACTAAAGAAGGAAATGGGTTTCTCTCACCCTTCCTCATTTTTCTGCAATAAGACCGCTGCTACTGTATCAAAAGAAGCAAAAGAAAAAATTAGGAAATCCTTGGAATAATCAGGACTGATCAACACGGGTGCCTCAATCAATGCCCTTTTTAATTGGACAAAAGACTCCCTAGGTTCAACAGACTATTTTACTTCTTTTCCCTTTCTGAGCATGGTTGTGATGTGTTTCACCAACTCAACAAAATTTGAGATGAACCTCCTCAGAAAGTTAATCTTCCCTAAAAAAGCCTAAACTTCCTTTCTAGACCTGGGAAGTGACAGGGTCTGAATTGCCTCTACCCTCTTGGAATCAATTCTCACTCCCTCTACTGACACTATATGGCCTAACAGTTTACCCTCCATAGCAAACAAACATTTCTTGGGATTTAAGGAAAGTCCAAACCTTCATCATTTCAAGAAAACTTTCCTCAAGTGACAGTGGTGCTCCTTATTAGACCTGGAGAAGACTATGATGTCATCTAGATAGATCACCACAAACTAATATTTCTCCCCGATGAAGGCTATGTCCATGGCTCACTGAAATGTTTCTCCTGCATTCATTAATCCAAAAGGCATTTTGGCATACATGAATGTGCCCCAAGGAGTAGTGAAGGTTGTTTTTTCTCTGTCCTCAGGCATGACTAATATCTGATTATAGCTAGAAAAACCGTCAATCATGGATATCCTAGATGCACCAGTTACCCTCTGCAATATGTGTTCCATGTTGGGCAAGGGATAGTTATCTTTCTTTGAACTCTTGTTCAGGTTCCTGAAATCAACACAGAGCCTGATTTCTCCACTTTTCTTCCTCACCGGGACCAAATTGGCTACCCACTTAGAATATCTCAAGGGGACAATGATTTGGGCATCTAATAACTTCTTCACTTCTCTCTCCATGAGAGGAAATAATATGGGATTTATCTGTCTTAGCTTCTGCCTAAATGGCTTAGCCTCTTTCGTAGTGTCATATGTCTTGAGGTCTTCATAGGTCCATGCAAAAACATCAGCAAATTTCCTTAATAAATCGGTATATTTGATCCTCTACTCTTTGGTCAAACTGCTTGACAACTTGACAAACTTAGGCTCCTCCTGTGTGTTGATATTGCACTTCGCTGTATCAACATCTCCACTTGAAACCCTACCCTTTACTGCCACATCATTCACATTGAAAAATCTTTCTAAAGGGACTAGTCCCTTCGGAATGTGATTGCTAGGAAAATGAATAATATGGTGATCAGCAATTTTATTTAAAAATATTTTAGGGTGAGGGTGACTTTCAAGTTTAGGATCTTGATCAATGTGCAATGCAGAAAATTCATCGACAGACTGAAGAAATTTTTTGATTTCAAGAATGTCTTCGAATACCTTCCAATGCTTGATATTTTCTGGAATAGATAGCCTATATCTTATCTCGACCTCATATTTGATCTTAGGCGGCAGAGGGATCTTGAACATACTAGCTCAGACAACTAAGGAATCGACCAAAATATTTTCCTCTCTTGGAATAAATGAAATGTTGAAAGCTGAGAAGAAATTATCAATCAGGTCCCACACTTCATTTTTGTAACTCTTTAGTTGAGGATGCTTAGCCCGATAAGCATTTCTGAATTGTTGGATTATCAAATCATCATCTCTGAACACTGCTACCTCTTTAATTCCCATTTCTTTTGCAACCCTCATACCCAAAACAAGAGCTTCATATTCTGCCACATTATTGGTAGCTTCAAATTCTAGCTTGTATGACAGGGATATGGTTTCCTGCCAAGGGGACACAAGAACCACTCCAGTGCCAGTGCCAGTGCCTTCGCTAGAAGAAGCTCCGTTGAAGAAATTTTTCCAAACATAGGTGGTTGGAGGAGGTATCTTGTGATTTAATATGGGTTTCTTTCTGATTTGAAAAGGAGCTTCAGGAGTCTGAATGATCTGCAATAAACTATACCCCAAATCAGTGTCAAGCGCAAAGATGGGGTGATTAGTGGGGTCTGGTTCATCACTAACAATGTAGGCCAACTGAGCTTCTCTGTACAACCTCCTGTGCTCCCCTCCAAAGACTGTAATGGTGGCATATGTGAGATCCATTTGTAATGTTCCTCCAAGTTTTTTAATCCAAGATCTTGACAACAACATACCAAACTTGGGGGGAACATCAGCTACTACAATGTCCATTACCACACTCTTCATTGGTAGCTGAAATAAAGAGACCACCAAGTCTTTGATGACTCCAAGGCATTGCACCTCCTTGAATCAAAAGAGTACAAATAATGATAATCCTTTGTCACTTCCAGTCCCAATTCTTCCATGACTATTTTGGGCATAAGGTTGTGAGAATCTCCTGAACCCATGAGGCAATTATGCAACACCTTATCATGTATGTTCAGGGATGTGTAGAAGGGAGGGGATGAATCATATTTGTCTTCTACCATCGGACCTAGGAAAACTTTTGGCTTTTCATCTTGAATATTTACTGAGTCTGTAGAAGGTTGGGGGGACTCAGTTGTAGCATCTTGGAGAGGGACCTTTTGAAATATTCATTTTTAACTAGCTCTGAGAGGGGTACGAGAATTCTAATATTTTGAATTTCATGCTAAAAACTAAATGAGGAAAGAGGCTTAGGATATTCCCTTAATTCAAAGATAGGTTCTTTGGTTGTTGGTGAAGTATTCTGAGTTTTCTTTTCTTTAGTAGTGATTGTAGCAGGTTTAACAGGTTTTTCTGCTATGAGGGGTTGATCATGGCTATCAAAATTTCCTTCTTTCTTATTTAACCTAAGATGATATCTGTTAGGAGTGTTGTTGGCCTTTTCCCCTTTACCCAACTCATTGATTTGAATGTTTATAACGGATCCTTCATACACAGATTGAGTCAAATGGGAAAAAGGGGAAGTGTCTTCAATACAGTGAATTACAGGGTCAAGCTCCTCTATCTCCTCTCCTTCCTCATGAGCAACTAGGCTATTTTGGAGAGGGGTTTGAATCCTCTGATCATCTTTGTCTTTGCTCCTTTGGTCCCTTGGAAAAGCCTATGGAACATTTTTTCTAGGCCTCTTGAAGCCTCTGTTATCAGTATTTTGGGGATTTTTGTACATGGGCTTTCCTTCCAAGTACTCCCACCTTTCCATTCTAAATGAAGGGGAAGTGGAGAGGAATTGGAAGGGGAAGCTTCAGATCTCTTCCTAGATACGTCTCTATCAACCTTATTCCTGACTCGGTCAACAACCAATATGTTAGATTCTAATTCCACGACTACATCCTGCATGTAAGCTAGAGTAGTGGCTTTCCTTTCCCTCAACAGAAGGCAAAAATTGGGATCAAAAGAGCTAGCATAAGTGATCTTAGCAAAGGCTTATGAGGGATTTAGTTTAGTGGGGATCTTATTGTACATTTTATTGAATCTCTTGGAGAAGTTAGAGACAAACTCTCCTTCCTTTCTCTTCAAAGACCCAAACTCTGTCATGTAATACATGAAGTCTTTTTTGTCTCCCCACTATCTCAAAAAGGTGTTATCCAAAGCCTCAATCCCATCAATATATTCAAGAGGCGGGGCACTAAAACACTTTCTAGCCTCGCCTTCAAGGCTATGGATGAAAATCCTCATCCATACGTCTACATGCATGATAACATGATCATCTGTAAAATTGTAAAAGGATTCAAGGTGTTAATCTGCAACTATATCCCCTTCGCCTGTAAACTTGGGAAGCTGCTTAAGGTATCCATCTGCCAGAAGGGCATTGAGAGGCCGAGGTAATAAAAGGGGAGCATACCTAGCAACTATTATATCCTCCATTCTGGTCATGGGGTGATTTGCTCTTGCCATAGGAATATTAGGTGGAGGAGAACTCAGAGGAGAAGGAGCTCGAACAGGGGATACTAGAAATGAGATTACAGGTGGATGGGGAAACAATGGGGGATTTAGAGAGAAGGATAAAGGGCTTGAGTCAAMAGATGCTTCTCTTTGTGCAGTAGCAACAACAACAATAAGARGAGGGGTGGTAAAGTTGGGGGTGGATAAATCTTCTATGGTCCTAGGTCTACGCCAAGGTACAACTTCAGGGGAGAGGGGAGTGACAAGGATTTCTCCCTCCAATCCCAGACCAGGAGGGGAGAACTTAGCAGGAACACTCTCGAAATTCAGGAAACGGGAAACTTCAAAAAAAGGTCTACTAGGAAGCTAAGAAGAAGAAAATGGAGTTCCTACAGAAGGAGATGGAAAATTACTTGTTCTGGCAGAGGGATTTTCACCTTCAGAGGCCCTTCCTTTTCTAAAAATCACCTCTGGATCAGCTTCAGGTGTATCTAGAGGCAGTTGTGGATGGGACTGCATGTGTCTACCTCTAGAAGCCACAACTAAAACAACAAGTTTTCCATAGTGGAGTCGTCAGAATGGATTCTCTAGGTGCACAGTAGCAATCTCGTAGGGCTCTAATGCCTGATGCACCTTCTAAATTAGAGGCTCGATGTCGCTCAATCCCAGGGAAAATTTTCAACTTCATCCCCAGAAACAGCGCCAGAAATGTTGGCATTAGAAGTCACTCCTAGATTGCAGTAGGAGTAAGCCTGAGGCCCATCAGTTTATGTCACGATTTGTTAAAATGGGGTGATCAAATGGAAGTAAACTCAGAACAATATCGCTCACTCAGAAAACTATGTTGGAACAACAAGGACATGTGAGGTCTTGATCTAACTTAATCCAGTAAATTTACATAGTGGTGAGTAAGTGAAAGAAAAGAAAGGGGAAAAGTCACAGATATGAGATCCTCTCAGACCAGAGAAACTTCAAAGTAAACCTAAAATGTTGCAGAACTAATATGATCAAACATGCATAATATAGTTACAACAACACCCGACTGGATCATCCATACCCGGGATTTATATTCAGAGAAAAAAGGAAAGGAGGAGACTAGCTGCCATTAAACATGAAATCTCAAAATATTATTCTATATCCAAAGAACCAGAGGCTTTGTTAAATCTTTACAGTCAGAAGCTTTGCTTTACCATCGATCCATACAAAATACAAAAACTGAGTATATATACTTAGAGAAATTTGACGCCTTGGCAGTAGGAGGGTAGATGAGACATTAAAGTCTAACTTAGCGTGTGTAGGTTCTTCTGATCAGTCAAGGACATCAGATCAGCATGGCTCTTTTAGTAAAACCTGCACATAGGATGACCTTGGGTAGAATGCTTGCCAGAACCTCCATGCCTTGCATTCATGGCTTGAGTTGAGGTCTCAACCATCTGCTCAATATTCATTAACTACATTTTCCCATGGAGGGTGGCCGAGACTGAAAACATAAAGAGAAAGACCCAGTGTCGTTTGAAATCCCGGTAGACGAAATGCCGAAATGGTTCCTGGGCACTTTTCACATTTCGTTTTTCACGGTTTTGAAATGCAGTGGAAGAGAAAGACCCCATGTCCTTTGAAATCCTGGTAGCTGAAATGCCGAAATGGCTCCTGGACACTTTTCGCATTTCGTGTTTCAGGGTTTTGAAATGTAGTGGAAGAGAAAGACCTCGTGTCCTTTGAAATCCCAGTAGCCGAAATGTCAAAATGGCTCCTGGGCGCTTTTCGCATTTTGCGTTTCGGGGTTTCAAAATGTAGAGGAAGAGAAAGACCCCATTTCCTTTGAAGTCCCAGTAGCCGAAATGCCGAAATGGCTCTCAGGCGCTTTTCGCATTTCACGTTTTGGGGTTTCAAAATGTAGAGGAAGATAAAGACCGCATGTCCTTTGAAGTCCCGGTAGCCGAAATGTCGAAATGGCTCCTGGGCGCTTTTCTCATTTCACGTTTTGGGGTTTTGAAATGTAGTGGAAGAGAAAGACCCCATGTCCTTTGAAGTCCCGATAGCCGAAATGCCAAAATGTCTCATCTTTTAGTGATTTTTGCCATAAGAGATGAGCTCATGCGCTAGACCTCGTGCAACTCTGTGACTCAAGCCTACCCAATGATCGTCAATTTGCTCCATCTATGGATTCTCGTTGTTGAAAAAAAATGCCCGCTTGCTTGATTTTAAGCCCGAAATGGACTTCTTCTGTGTGCTACGCTCGGCGTTCATGACTGCGGACTTTGAATAAAACACATTTGATGGGATTTTTAAAACCCCATTTCTACGCATTTACACCAAGGACCTGAAATCAGAGAGAAACACCACCTTGCAAGAATTGGTGCTAACACAATTGATCCTTGACAATATTACCAATTGGCAAGTTTTCGACAATGGCCAACAAATCATAAATTTTTTGCATATGGAGGACACTTTCCAAGATGTTGTAATTGATGAAAATACTCACAATGAAAATCTCCATGATTTTTCGGTAATATATGACCCTCGTTCTACTGAAACATCATATGATCTAGTAAATTCTATCCCTAAGTCTGTCATTAGATTAGAAAAGTTTTATGATTTACATAACAAGTTTTCAGGAGTGGTTAATTGCAAAACAAATAGTTCCTTGTTACTTTATGAGACTATTAACTTAGGAACGCAAGATAATCCTTAGAATATTAATCCGGGCAAAGGGTGCTCTGAACAAGAAAAACCTGCATTCATAAAATTGTTTAAATAATTTAAATATGCATTTCCTTTGATATACAAAGATTTGAAAACCTTCAATCCAAACATAATACAACATGTAATTCCTATGAAACCCCAAACCCAACCATTTCAACAAAAACTTAGGAAAATGCATCCTAAATTAGAACCCACAATAAAAAAAGGAACTAAATAAATTATTAACCACCAAGATCATTTTTCCGGTTTGGCATACCCAATGGGTATCCAACTTGGTTCCGATAAGAAAGAAGAATGAAGAAATTTGGATCTACATCATTTTTCGTAATTTAAACCAAGCCTCTCATAAAGACAATTATCTTGTTCCTCCAATGGAACAAATTTTGCAACAAGTATCTAGTTCTGAAAAGCCGTCTTTATTCGATGGTTTCTCAGGGTACAAATAGGTCCTTATATCTCCATCAGATCAGTTAAAACCCACATTTTGCACCACTTGGGGCACCTGTGCCTATCAAAAGATGCCTTTCAGATTGATTAATGTCGGAGCCACTTTCCAGAGGGGAATGTATATTTCTTTCCGTGGCCTTATCAACCAGTTTGTTGTTGTCTACCTAGATGATGTCATTGTCTTTTCAAAGAATAAAAAAGATCATTTGTCACATCTTAGGGATATACTAGAACGTTGTCATAAGTTCTATATTTAACTAAATCCAAAGAAATCACTTTTTGTAGTAGAACAAGGAAGATTACTTGGATTTATAGTTTTAAAGGATGGAATGATAATAGACCCTGAACTAAGTCAAGCTATTGCCAATCTTCCTCCACCATTTTCTAAAAAGGCAATGCAATCCTTTCTAGGTAAAATAAATTTCACCAGACGCTTTGTTCCAAGTTTGTATGAGATGGTTAGGCCTCTCCAAAACCTGATTAAAAAGGATGTTCCTTTTAAATGGGGACTGCAAGAGAACCTGTCTTTTAATTCTATTAGAAATTCTATAACCAAAGCGCCCTCCTTAATGAGTCTTGATTTCTCCAAAGACTTCATGCTTTATACTTTTTCATTAGACATATCATATGTTGTTGTGCTTACTCAGAAAAATGATGAAAATGATGAAATCCCCATTTCATTTTAAGTTCTTCTTTTAAAGGATAAGAATTAAATTATCCTACAGTTGATCAGCTAGCCTACATTGTATTTAAGGAAGTTAAACATTTCATACCTTACCTGTTAAACTCTAGGATAAAATTCATTGTTCCTTACCTTGTTGTAATAAATCAATTAGTTCAGAAGGAACTTTGGGTGAAAAGGGAAATTTGGATGACCTCCCTTCAAGAGGACAAACTCGAAATCATACCTACAAAAATTGTTAGAGGCCAAGGCCTTTGCAAACTAGTAGTTGACTCAGTCGAAATTCCAGATCAATAATGCCTGTTGAAAAATTGCATAATGAAACAAAAATCTGTTGTACAAAAATTGTTCCTAATTCATGGTACAATTATATTAGGTTTTATTTGATGCACGAAACTACTCCTCAAAATCTTGATCCCTAAAACAAAAGAGAACTAAGGCTCGGGTCTGCATCTTTTCAATTAATTAATGATGTATTATTTCAGAAGAATTTTGATGGTGTATTTCTACGTTGCCTAGAAAAGGAAGAATCTGAAAGAGTACTAGTTGAGTTACATTCTGGTGATGTCAAGGGTCATTTTGGTGGAGATACAACTGGCCACAAGGTACTTAGGTCTAGTTACTATTGGCCCACATTATTTAAGGATTCTCATGCTATGACCGACAAATGTTTAATTTTCCAAAAAGATATAGGATGGGTCAAGAAGGTTGCATTTCCATTGTATCTCGTTACAGTAGATACACCATTTCAGCAGTGGGGCTTGGAAATCATAGGACTAATTAACCCACTTTCTTCATAGCAATACAAATACATTCTCGTGGAAATGGATTATTTTACAAGATGGTCTGAAGCTTTACCATTAAGGGTAGTAAACACTAATCATGTAATTTTGTTCTTGAATTCTCATACTATCACATGTTTTAGAATACCTAAATCTTTAGTTTTCGATAATGCTTCTTATTTTTATTCCTTAGACATGAATGTTTTTTCTCTAGGAAAGGAAATTAGGCTAACATAATCTACTAGTTATTATCCTCAATTAAATGGCTTGGCTAAGTCAACGAATAAAAATATGATTAAAATACTGAAAATAATAGTGTGAGATAATATAATGCACTATGGGCTAACAGGGTCACCCCAAAAGAATCCATCGGTAATTCTCATTTCTTCCTCGTATATGGAAGAGAAGTTATCCTTGCTCCCCATGTATTACTCCCATCACTTCAGTTATCACAAAAAGTTCAAGAAGAAGAATTCCCCCCTTTAGAGAATCAAATAAATGATTTAGTTAAATTAGAATAAATTAGGACACAAGCAAAACATAAATTGCACCAGCACCAACAAATTGTTAAAAACTGGTTTGATGCAAGTTCGTCCTCGGATATAAAATTTGACATAGGATATCTGGTTCTCAAGTGGGACAAAGAACATGAGGATAAAGGATAACACACCAAGTTTCAAAAGATGTGGTTGGGCCTTTTGTTATTGTAGAAAAATTGGGTCCTAGCTCCTTTTGTCTGCAAAACTTCGAGGGACAACCAGACCCTTTCCCAGTGAATGGCCAAACTCTCAAGAAGTACTTCTCTTGACAAGAATAAGACCTACACCCTATAAATATCCCTATATTTTTATATTTTTCTTTTCTGTTGATTATTTTATTGCTACTTTCTTTGGTTTATTTTATTTTTTGAGTTACTTCTAACTCACAATCCATTGTGGAAGGAAATTTTCATGATCATATTTATCATTGATGGTAGTGTGAAATAGTCCAAACATATTCAATACTAAGGTTTATCTAAGATCATTTTCTTATAAGAAAATAATTTTAGAAGTTATTTGCCAGAATATTATTCCAGAAATTTTTGTAAAGATCTTGGGGAATTATGTAATGACCTCCCGTTACAACAACAACTCTTTCACAGGTGCAACATTTTTTTTTGTTTTTTTGTTTTTTTTTTAAGGTGTGTGCGTGAGTGTAAAAGGGAGAAAACCCACTTGACTCTACATCACCACCCGACGACTAACAAGACGCAACCACGATGATCACAACAAGAAGACACAAGGCACACACTAAGTAACTGCAAACATTAAATGACCTTAGACAGAAGGAAGAATCCAAAATGGTAAAATTTACTATTTTCGCACAGGAAAGCAGGGCGTTTAATCTTAGTCCTCTACTCCGGAGAGAGAGAAGGTCAGATAGGCTCCTGGCCGACTGCTCAGGCAGAAACTAGTAACCCAACGACGAACAAGACGCAAGCAAGATGAACACAACAAGACGACATACGACCTACAACAGGCAACTGCATGCATTAACGACGATCACTCAGAAATAAGTTAGACTGACTACCCATCCATCCTACCCTGCAATGGTTAGGACCTCCAAGACACATAAGCAATTCTCAAGCCTAGGTTCCCATCGATTTTAACCATTTAAGGTCTCAGGGCTGGCGACTGTTCTGAGGAACATGGAGGTGTCTACTTCCCGCCCGACACAAGCATACCAAGCAAAATGCTAAATCAAAACCACAAAGACAATCGCTACATGATCATATCCAACACACATCACAAGAATTCCACAGTGCAAGAAAATTTGATTACAAAATTTGTCATGAAATGACATAAGTATGAGCGAAAGGAAACCAACTTTATTTCAAAACAAGATGCAAAGGTAGCCTTCTACTATACTTCAAGGCACCATTCGTATCAACAACATATAGATTCAATTAAGCCATTCATAATTTCACTAAGGTTGAACATAAGTGACATTACAAGTAGGCCAACTAAAACATCAATCACCAATCACATTACTCCTTGTATCCTACCAATGCTATGAGATTGCGGTAACTTTACCATAAAATAAATCATCATTACATTTATATTACCATAACCTTGCCGATGAATTAATAATAAAAAGAAATCATTACTGTAGAATTCGTTTACATATTGCTTAACCATTTCATGACATTAATTACAACAAATTCAATGACAGTACCATCAGATAACCATATCTTTCTAGATTAAGACAACAACATCACATTAATAGTTCTGTAACCATTAGTATAAACATTTAAACATTCATTACACTATCATTACCTCAAACGAATACGTTAACATTTACTTGACCATAAGCATTAACATTAAGTATTACTTTTCAAGGATCATTTCCCCAATACAACAAAAGTATTAGCATCATGTCATAAATTAACTGTTTAAGCATGGTGCATAGTTTATAGTGCATATTGACTCCAAGGCCTAATCGAATTTAGTCTTTAAAACAAGTTCAAATGCACCAATTTTAAACTAAAAAAAATCCTCAGTACACTATCTAAATCAATTAGCCTTAATTTGTTATTATCGTTATAGGTGGTTTGTTCCATGCTCGCAATCTAATAATAGAATCTCTTCTCCAGCTGCACGTACTTCAATTTCAACTTTCCTTTTATCTCTGATTGGATAATAAAATAAAAATAAAAATAAAACATTTACTTAACAACTAAACTTCTATATTCAGCGGTTGAAAACAATGTGGACATTATAGGTCTGGTAAATATTTATGACAGCAGTGCAGTTAGGAAAAAGTAAATGACGGTGGAAAAATAAAATAAATGGTAATAAAGACAATAATCATGGATTAGCTGGGGGCGGCTGCCATCACCAGCGAAAGGAAAACTCATCTATTCCAACAGTAACTACTACCCAACAAATCTAGAACGGATTCAACAACTCTCAAGGGTATTTAGGTCGGGCTACTCAGAAGAGTATTTATATCTACCTGGTGCGAGCTTCCCTCTGATTTAGAACACCGACCACCTAACAAAACATTAAACGATCAGATCGTCTATCCTAAGGGGACTTTCATATTCCCATTAGCAAGGGTATTGTATAACCTGAAGGGTGATTTATTCAACGTAGAGCGAACCACAGTCAAGCGTAATCAGGGATCTCGCGTATTAAGTTTATTGTAAATAACAGAGTATTAAGTCGTGAGATGGGGCACCATCGCTGAGGTTTGATGTATTTTAAATGGGATCAATTAACCCTGTCTGTGGGTAACCACAAAAAATAAGTTAAGTAATGTGATGACTGTCAAAATAATAAAATAAAATAAAACGACGTCATGCTGTCTCTTTTTCGTTTTGGCGGCCACCAAAAAAAACTAAACAATTAATCTAGGGATTTTCGCCAACCCCCAGTTAAGAAATACAACGTTGGGATGGGTGGTCTATGCAGGCAACTGTCACGCCATAATCCAAAATCCCGCCATCCCATCACTACAATCCGTCGAGGGGAGATGCAGCAGGTAAGTCTGGGTAATCCCACGCCTAGAGAACGCAGTCAACAGGGAGAGTGAATCCCAACAATCATTCAACATCTTCGTCAAAGGGTAAAGGACTCGCTGGAAGATTCGTTGAGGACGAAATCGTCGCATCGCTTCTCAACGATTGCAGGCATGCAAGGAGAGAGATCTAAAAGTTTTTCCTCAAGGCGTTCACGCTGGAGGTGACACCAGAATGGAATACGCTCAAGAGGGGATGCACAGGACAAGGGCGTTCACAAACCCCTAATATCCACCATGGCCAGTTTAAAAGAATAGGGAGAACAAATCAAGGTGAAGGACTATAACGCCAACCAAGAATTTCACACTCGCTCCAGCAACAGAGTACTGAATCAATACGACTTAGTAGTTTAAGTTTCTCAGTGGGTTCCAATCCAATATGCCCAAAAACCTCAGCAAAAAGTTTACTCGTTCCAGGATACCGGTACCAGAGGAGAAATAAAATTAAAAAAAAATGAAGATAGTAGGCTGAAAGTTAATCCTAGACTGAAATATAGGCCAGGAAAAAACCATCTAACTACCCATATTTACTCATGAGTTCCCTGGTAAAAATCATTGGGTAAAAAAAAATTCGCCAGAAAATCGACCAACAGAACTAGGAAGAAAATCCACTCGTAGTCCCGAACCAGTGCACCTAATATTACATTTTAAAGGCAAACTTAAAAGGTATCGAATACGCTACCAGGGTACACTTTGTAGTCTGAAATTTACAACCCATATGCTAAGGAGCACAATAAAATTTTGTAGCCAAAGAAAGAAAGCCAGAGACAAGGATAACTCATTCGAAGAGTTCACGGGTTGATAACAGTCTAAGCACAGAAAACAGAGGCATGGAAACATGAGGAACCAACGCTAAGGTTAGGCTGAAGGACATAAATCAACCATCAGTTTCCCTACCCAAACATATGCAAATCTAAGTCATAAATTCAAATGCATTCTATTCTAAAATCAATGAGTGTACCGTTGCCGAACTCCCACTTCGAACGACGTCCACTCACTCCATGCTGCTCCCACTTGCCGACTATCGAGACTACACCGGTACCTCCCAGCCAATCGCTAGGGGTACTCTGCTTCCCCCTTAGCCCCTCGAGTCGCAAAGGGGACACACACAGTCCAGATGGTATGCCCAGCTTCCCAGCTCACCTCGCAAGGCTGAGCTACCACTCCAATACAAGCTGAGAAATTCCCAACTCCTCACAAGCAATCAGTCCAGTCATAAATCAGCAGCATAACGATACCTAACAGCCCATCCCCTTTTTCCCTCATCCCCCTTTCTTTTATAGAGTTTTGAGCCCCCCACCAACTTTCCTAAATCACATTTATTTTTAAGTTTTAAAGAAAACCCTCCAAAATTTCTCTGTCGTACAAGTGTCATTCATCCCCCACGTTTCTCCAAAATTGTTTTCTTTAACTTATTAATTGTCTATGTTCCATTTAATACTTAATTTCCCTATTTTTATTAATTCCTTCTTTTTTTTTTAAACCAAAAAGGTAAATGCGCTAATTAATCTTTTCATTTTATTTTTAAATTCATAACTTTTTATACTCCCGCACATTAAATAATTTTATTACTTATTAATTGTCTATGTTTCCTTTATTACTTTGTTTCCCTATTTTTTTATTAATCCCTTCTTCTTCTTTTTTTAAACCAAAAAGGTAAATGCGCTAATTAATCTTTTCATTTTATTATTTATTTAATATCTTTTGTTCTTCCACAAGTTAAGAATTAATTTCTTCTTTGTAAAATTTTAAAACTATTAGTTTTAATTTAAATCTTACCCTCGTCATCACCCCAAGAATTTTATGAAGACCCAACTATTACTTAGGTGGGTTTTTGTTTAAATTGTTATTTTTATTCCARGGTCTGTTCTTAAGGTTAGACTAAAATTTTACCCTAAAAGTTTTAGACTTAGTACTTAGATTCTGAACTGGGCGACACTGGGTTAGGGAAGTTGTTTAAGGATTTCTTAAGGTGTTATTGTCTTAGGGATATTTAGGTTTGTTTCCTTTATCCACATCAATGCGACATGCCCTTTAGGATGCACCACGTGCTCCAAGGGTGCCACTTTCCTTGTTCGTTTCCTTTGCGTGATGTGCCCTTCAGGATGCACCACGTGCTCCAAGGGTGCCACTCACTTCTTGTGTTTCTTTTGTGCGACGTGCCCTTCAGGATGAATCACATGCTCCAAGGGTGCCACTTGCCAACTTGACTGATTGGTAGACATATATAACCCCTGGAGTCAACACTCCACTAGGTGAACTTGTGGGAGACTAAGGGCTCTAAGGAATACGGCCCCCGCCTTATTGTGTGCCCCTTAGAATCATCGTGAGCGACTGTCGTAGTCTTCCCTCACGGCATCGTGGATCCTCTCGAACTAGGTAATCGTTAACCTACAGTTCGAGCCACGACGGGAATGCTAGTAGGCGATGGCAGGGCTTTTGTCCACCCCTCTCCCTCAACCTCTCTAGAAATCAGGTGTGGCCCCTTTACTCCATATGTGAGTCTGGTTGGCAAGCTATCGTTAGCCTGCATCATCAACAATCATGTCAGAACATGTCAACATCATATCATCAAATCAATGAAATATCATAGAAAATAAATCAACCCAAATAGCACACTCCTTGACTCAATCCAGAGTCCAAGGGGTTCCACCGATGCCTTTGCATCCTCAAGGTCCGAAACCCTGCACTCTCAATGAAACTGAGTCAACAACACCTGTCTACATCAAAGTAGTAAACACATCATGTAATCTATCAAAACACATCATAATCAAGGATAAATTGTTTAACATCATAAAAGTCCAGATCACTTGTGAGCAAGTGTCCTCAAAGAATAAGTTTTCTCAGTGCGCTAGAGCGGGATGTTACAAATTACAATCACCATTAAAAATTTTACACCGTCCCAATTCTAATGAGATCACATCAAAGTGCTTCCCCATACTTTGGATTATTTCTTGATTGAAATATAAATGTATAAACCATGATTAAAACTATCAGTTATTAAAGAAAAAAAAATATATTAATGATCGATCATATATCTTCATGGTTATCAAATATCCAGTATCTCCCCACTCTCTTGTCATTGTGAAATCTCCAAATTCTATCATTATAAATGACTAGGGAGATTTGGAAGCACTTCAACATGTGGGAAATGTGTGTAAACAAATTGGGGTATTGAATAGGCCTGCTATCAACGGGTGAATAGGCCTGCTGGTAGCGAAGCAATGTCAGCTTCGAGATATGTCAGGTATGTTTTATAAGTTGATCATATATCAAAAGTTTTATATCATGTATAGACAACTTTTGGATGGGATTAAATTACTTGAGTGGGTTAAATGACATCCCTGTCGAGGCTATGAACATCTGTTGGCACTTGTAGCAGTGGCTCTATCAACGGTATTGAAGTTACCTTTATAAATATCTTCGCCTTTTGATCAAAAATAACTTTCAAGTTATAATCGTCTGTTAGAGAACTCCATTTGAGTATGACTGTATTATTTTTTTTGAACTAATATTAATACTTTTAATCTCAAATTATGATATGTTTCAAAGTGATTTTAAGTGTTAATCAAGTCTTTCATTTTTCCTGACATAAATTTTTGATGATGTAGAGATAAATGCTTCACCCAGTAAGCCACCATTGTTGGCAACCAAATTATCATATCACTTTGTCGATTTTTTAAACGCAAAAATTGCAAAGAAAAATTGTATTTGTTGCCTAATTTATATATATGATGGAATTGATCGTGATTTTTGGGTGATTACTTGGTTGATCGGTTGTTTTAATTTTTTTTTGATAGCCTATGCATTTACCCATTTCAATTTCATGACTAACAAGCATGAAATTAAAATCCTTTGATAAGCACCTTCACTGAACTCTAAAGGTTTCCACCTTGTGAAATCTAACGAACCTTGGGAAGATCCAAAATCACAAAACACTTAGGCATGGCGAATATGTGAACATATAAAATTTTTATAAAAGTTTCATGGCATAAGGATAAAACCAAATTGTGGGTGATTTATGTTATTATTAAATCGATTTTGAAAGTTTGATTATTTCCTTACCCGTTGCGATTTTGGTTATGTATTTCTTACCTTACCATATGATCTGAATGATACATTAAACTATTATGTCCCTATCTTTTCAATGTATGACTTGGCTAGTGATCGTGCTATGAAACCAATATCTCACTGTCCTACCACCCAGTGATCACATTCATTTACTCATCTAGATGGTCCTTTGTGACCAGAGGGTAGGTTTTAGGAGATGAAGTGATTTTTGAGATTTGTTTTTGTCCTCTGGTTCTGTGTGTTAATTCAAAGCCTGAGGTGGAAGTCATGATAGATTCCCTCCAAGAACTTATTTTTCGGTTCACCGTTAGCCATGCAAACTCGACCACTTGTTTTGGGTTGGATGGAGCACAAACCCATATGTTTTGCATATTTTTGTACATTGTGTGAAAACTGATGGCTCTTGTGGTTAGGGTGGATACAAATTCCTCACAGGATTTGCTATCTCATGATGACATTGTATACGACCTCATCCATTTCGATTGGTTAAAATTCATCCAGACGCTTAAGGCTTTTAACTTTGAAGTTGCAGAGGCCTTTACTAAAAATTTTGATGGTGCCAAAGCCAAGGTGGGCGACTTGCAGTTACAAGTAAATGAAGAATCCATAGTTGAGGCCAAGGGTCTATCATAGGAAGGGGATAACTAGTTCAAGAATCTAAAGGTAGAGATAATCCCATGGAATTCACTATTGGTATCTATAAAATCATGCTATAACATAAAAGTTATGCCTCTCCAGTTGCTCAAAACTCATTGGCATGGCTTGCCATTGATTATAAAACAATTTTTGATTTACGAGGGGATTCATGGGTTGTTTTTTTTTGTTTCATATAAGGTTATTGATGGTTTTCCTAGGTTTTAAATTGAACTTTCCCTTTTATTTACTCAAGAGTCTCTAGAAAACGTCCAGGTTTTACCAAAGATAGAGCCCTAACCCTGATTCCAATTTGTTCCGTCATTGTCTAATTTGGATTTTGGTTAATGCCCAATTGTTGAAGATAGGAGATAATTGAAAGATATTTCTTGTTAGGAATAGATTTGTTCCTTTTCCATATGAACATGTCTCTAGTTTACCTTTAAATATCGATGAACTAGTCGGTCGAAGTGTATTGTCCCATTCTCTGCAAAATTTTTGAGTTGAGATACAAGTCTTGAAAGACTTTGTCTTACCTTCCGATACTTCAATTGATTTTCTTCCAGTAGCTGAGGTCACCTCCAAAAAATGAAATTTCATTCCAAATAAATCCTTGGAATAAATTCTTAGTATTTTATAAGATAAGTCACCAATTGCCCCTGATCCTGTACAGACCAAGGTTAGTAATGATAAAATTAAAATCAAAAGAGAGAGGAAGCAAGTTACACGGGATATTAATGAACTAGATTTCAGAAATAAGAGGAGTGGTAGAATTGTTTCGAGGATGACAAGGAAATGATATCAAAATCATGGTAAACCCATTCCTACAATAGTTATTGAATATATGATCTCTGTCGAGGATGCAATATTTGATTCCACTAGAGTGGATTCTCCCTAGTACGATTTTTTTTCAAACCTACCTCTATTTTTAAGGGAACAAGAGGGGTTTTTAGGAATACAGTACGATTTAAAAAATACAATGGTGCAAGGTAAGCCTTTGAACTTAGATGATATGCACCCTCTACCGAGATTGGAACAAGTGTATTGTGAAGATTGTTTCACTTGGATTGAGAGGTACTATCAAGATATACCTTATCTGCAAGATCAACTCAAATAGGTAATGGCTAAAAATATAGAGTTGGAAAACGAAAACTTGGAATTGAGAGCCAGTGTCCAACAAACACCCTGTAGAGCTAGTAAAAGATCCAGGAAATCAGGATATATTGTTATTACAAACTCATCCAACATCAACATTGTTATGAAATCGAAATTACCAGACGCCTATTTTTCCAATGTTTAATGGGTAAACAAATTTATTAGAATTAACGTTTGGATTGCTTTGTTATAACATAATTTGTTTTGTTTTTGTTTTATTAGACTAGCTACAGAATCGTACATTTTGTAGCTTGTCTATAATTAGTTTATTGTATTTTTTTTCTAAATTAAATTTCATTTTTCTTCTCAAGTTTAAAGAGGAACAAATTTCCATGGTTGATGGAACAAGTGAATCATTGGTAGATGCTTCAAATTTGCCAGTTTTTCTTTAAAAACAATTTCAAAAATATTTTGAATTATGTAACTATTTTTGAATGGTTGTTATAGCAGACCTAATTTTTTTTTTTTTTTTTGTAAAATACTTTATTGAGAAGGATATGTATCTATCTTAGAAGATATGAGAAACAAATCATGATCATATTATAAATATTGGTACTTTCACAGGGAGAAAGGGTATTCTTTTTGGGACCTGATTATGGACTTATTTTTTGGAATGATATGGAATACAATGTGCTTTTGGATTTAGTCCATATGTAAAATGTATGATGTGTTTACTGTCATATTATTTTCGTATTTTTCTGAGCATGAAAACATACATCTTATGAATTAGATGTAGTATGTTCAACACTTTATGTTTTCATGTTGTTCTTATATATTGTATAGTCCATGATTTATGGTTATCATAATCCCTGTGGCTAATTAAACGCAAAAGAAGTATCTGCACATTCTAAGTTTATGTCGAATGTTAGAGTTTTTTATATCATTTGTAGGAGATTGGAGTTGATTCCCTCTCTATATTTTGAATCACATAAAGTCACAAGAGAAAAACACGTGTCTTTCTATTTCTTATAGATTTCTTTCAAAACACAAAATTCCTTGAATTACTTAAGGAAATATTTTAATATATTCTCTGCCTCTTTCCATGGATTTCTTCTTGGCAAATAGGTTATTAGAGCTTGCACTACTTAGAAAGAAAAATAACTTAGTGATTTTCTTTATCGTTGATCAACATTATCTTAGTTACTTTTTCCTTTTTTAGTTAATTTATTTATTTTGTGAATGAATAATGATTAAACAATTCAACTTTAAATGATTTGTTCATTACAGTTATATAATTATGGATCTTATTCATTCATTTTATTATTTGTGACTATATATTTAAACAATAATTTCCTTAGCGTTATATCTTACGCAAACTTTGTTTCAATAGTAAAACTTTCATTTTCACAAGTCTTTACGCAAACCTTATATCTGTACATACATATAGTATGTTAGATATATACTAATAGATAGATTTATCAGTTAATGTACGTAGTGAGATTGTATAGATAGACAGTTTGTTCCTTTCTTCATTTACTTTAGTGTTTTCATTGGCTAACAGAGCCGCAAAACCTATCAGGGCAGATTATTTTCAATGGCTTGGGTTAACTATACAACCTCAGACTAGATCTTCCTTTCTCATTGAAATAGTGTCATAAAACCCAATCAAGATTGTTGTGGTAAGTTTTTTATGTTTGGTTTCAATGTTATAGTTAAATTACTGATAAAAAAAATAAATGTTGAAAAATAAACAATTTAAAATAAAGTGCATGAAATAACTTACCACTTAAACAAGCAACAAAATTCAAATGTACTAATTGCAAACCATTATTTTTTAATGAGAGAAGAGGTGTTGTATGCAAGAAAAGAGATCTCAAACAAGAAAAATTTATTTCAAATGACAACAATACTTGAAATGGTAAATCCCTATTGAAAAGGAAAGGAAGGATCCTAAGAGAACTTTCTTTTACTAGGGTTTTGGATGCAAATGGAAACAAAATTATGGTTCTATAACAACAATGAAATAATAGCCAATGGCTATAAAAAATAAAAACAACTAAGTGCAATCAAACCAAATCTAGATCCTACACTCAATGCCTCTTTTTGGATATTTTGAAATGCAATATAAATTATATGCAAATGAAATCAAGAAACTAAGGGAGAGGATGACAATTCATTGGTAAAGCTATAGCCTATTTGTAGTAGAAAATAGAGATCCAAACCCTCAATAAACCCTCTTTAGAATAAGAGGTCAAACCACCTAGGTGTTTGTTCTTCAATTCCTAGGGCTAGGTGGGGATTTTAAACTACTCCATAAACCAAAAAATGAAAGGAAAATGCAATCCCTAAACAACACATAGCAATAAAATAAACCACTGAAAACATAGAAAACTTTACAAAGTGACCAGTGCAGAAAATACATAGAATTGTCCATTGAGAAGTGCTGGAAAAAGATCCAAATCATTCATTAATCAATTGTAGAAAAAGATCCAAGAGATGCGTTGAATAGTGGAAAAAAACTACCCATAATCTATGTTGAGAAGTGGTAGAAAACTTCCTAGAATCTGCGTTGAGCAGTGGAAAAAAAAGAGGCCCTTTTCTGCATTGACCAATGGAATAAAAGAGGCTATAAAGGGTGTTGGCCAATGATGAAAAGAGAGAAAAAAATGCATTAGGAAAAATATTTTGGAGAAGAGTTGTTTCTTTGTCTATGAGGTTTGTTTTAGGGGATTTCTAGCACATGTAACCTAGGAAACATAATATAAAACTATAGGAAGGTAAAAAAAACCACAAAAATATCAATAAAACCCCATAAAAGTGTGAACAAAAATTTGTACCACGCACCCACAACCAAGCACCATGAGTAAAACCCAAATCCACAATAGAGTTACCATTTTGTTGGTGCAATTCTACAACAAGGGTTAGCATATCTAGAAACTTTGTGATTATTTCAAAGTCATAGAAAAAGTGGATGAGAAAATCAAAAATCTCATGTCTCTATTAGTTAAATATCATCAAGTCTAATCTATTTAGAAATAAAAAGGCATGCAATAGAAAGTTTACCTTAATAACAAGAGATATAAAGAATCAATATGGTATATATAGTGCCTAATAAGAAACATACATATAAAAGACCTCTATGCAGAGTGCAATGCAGGCAAATATCTCTTGGTGGCCCTTTCATGGGAGGGTTCTTCTTTCTTTCCTGAATGTGTGGAAAAATGGATAGGATTCCCCTCTTGGATAAAAGTAACAATGGGAAATGGAGCTAAGAAGTATGTGTAAATTTTGACAACATTTAAGTACACTCAAGGAAAATTCATGTGGAAATGGAATAACTCTCTTTAATTTATAGGAAAAACAATGGTTACCCTTGATATCGTCAAAATAAAAAAAAATATCACTTGAGCAAATCAATTGTTATAAATTAATTTATTTTTACCTTTAAGTTAAATAAAAAGAAGGGGAGTAAGTCATAAAAGGGGATTATGGATTTAATTAAGTGAAAATAACTTTAGGAAAAGTATTTTCTTAAGTTATGCAAGGGAAAAAAGGTGTGAACATGTGTATGACAAGTGATACATTTACGATGATAGTGCATGTTGGTAAGGCTTATATTTTTATGCTAGGTGTGAAAATAAATAGTTGTAACACCCCCTCCAAGCTTGGATAATGAATCCACAGAGAAAATGCTATTTAAGCCAACTAGTTCTAACAGTCAGTAAAAGTGGTGTCAAGGACAAGGTACCAAATTATAAAAATAATTCCAACCTAAAATATCTCATTCCCATCAACCTACACAATACAAGGAAGTGTACCCCCTTATTTACACCACAGTCCTTCAAGCTATGCCACTTTCCTTTCCAAAGCTTCAACATAGGTCAAATAGGAAGTGTCATAGTTATGGCTTCGAGAAATAAATATGCACCAATGGATTCTCTAGGCACCGTATGGGCCTCACACACTAGGAAATACTACCCACCGACTCCCCCCTATGGGGATCCAAGCTCCCCAAGGATACCCAAGAAGTATTGGAAACAAAATATAGCCTAGGATTCACAAGCTTCATAAGGTAATATTGTCTCTATCTCTCCTGGCTCACACCAACACGCCGTAACAAAAATGACAAGAATGGAATCATAGAAGTGTGTATTTTCCACTAAAACATAATGTTATATATCCATGATCACTTTTTGATGAGTGGCACTCAAAGAGACGCTTTTAGATCACTTTTGAATTCATTCCCCTCACTCAGGAACTTACAATAAAATAATGAAATAAAAATTAGGACTTGGGAATATAATATTTTATTCCTTGTCTTAGCCCCTTTACCTTCAACCCTATTAATACTCAAAATATCTATAGGTTAAAAAGTACAAATCTGAAAATGTGATATCCTAGCGACACTATCAGGTAATCCACTTGTTGAGCACTCAACACACCCTAAAATCTTTTATGATATTTTGTATCTTTTGGGTACCACTTGTTTTCTTTTGTTCTGCTTTCTGAATTGAGTCCACTACAGAGGAATTGCTAAAAAAAATTTAATGTCTCTTCATCGATCAAATTGGATTTGTTTGAACCTATCAAAGTGAAACCTCTGTGTCTAAAAAGAAATTGGCATTTTAACTGAGAATTTGCGGCTAAAATTGTGACCCACACGCTTATGTTCGGCGTCGAAAAATCCTGAACAAGTAGAAATGACCACATAGTAAAAATAATATACAATCACCGATGTATCATCACCATTGGTAAAACCAGGCTAGATGTGCACTAGTTGTTTACAAAGATGATTCAAGAAGTGGTCGATTTCTCATCGGCTTCGATGAAATACGAGAGGGATAAAACATTGACATGGGCCATGATGAACCTTTGATAGCCGATTACCGATGCGTTTGTTCGGGGTTGGTGAATTATCCAAGATTTAAATCATGGAAAATTTTCACATTGACATATTGTCAATCAGCAATCCCCGATGCATTTTCCGCATCGTCAATTTTCGAAGGGGGTGATCTAAGAACACTTATTTAAACTTATCGTCAATCATCAATTGTCGATGCATTTTTGGCATTGGCAGGGTAGAACCTATTGTTAAAATGTTAGGCTAATGAAAGACCCCGATTCTGAATAACATGATGAATCAAAGATGCCAATTTTAAACACCATGCGTCTTTGTCGCGTAGGCATTTTGTAAGGACTAGTTTCATCCCGAGTCACCTTAGGTTTCCCCGTGTCTTATTCACACTTCCAAGTCAACATTTCCACATCAGCTTTGTACGACAAGATGGGTTGGCATCGGATTTTTTCTGAGAGATATCAACGAACAATGTCTAAATAAAATTCTGGACTCTTGATTCACTCGTTAATTTAGTGTAATGATGGGACATTTTCAGCACACAATAAGATCAGATTCTTCCATTTAATAGGTCGGTTAATGTTTTGATCTGCATACGTTTCTACCCTGTGCGTCGATTGAACAACGAGAATTTGAGATTGTCGATGAACCACATTATAGCTCATTCCTGCACCTCCAACCTATGAATGCATTTAATCTTGAACATAATGAAGATATGGAAGAATATTTTGTAGAACTGCACTCATACCCCCAATTGAATAAATGATGCGATGAGGTAAGTACTATCTCTGTTTAAATCACTAAGACAACTTCAAATACCTCCACTCTGCACACAATTTTCCCATTTCCAGAGCAGCCGAAGAAGCGAAGAGAGTGTCTTAAGAGTTGTGTTTGATTCTCAGACTTTCTAAAAAATAGGTTAAGCTAGCATGAAGAAGAGGTATGTGTTGATTTTTATCAGTTCAACGGTTCTAATTTTTATGTACCAGCATCCTATCTGCAACAATATTTCTAACGTTGTTCTATCTGTAGGGAAAATACCTCTAAGGAAGCCAATGACCAGACACTCGTCGAGGGCACCAAAATTAAAGGAAGCAGATATTGGCGAAGGATCTTCTCCCGACATGGCGAGGCAGTTGGAGTTTTATCCTAGAGTGGAGCTGGTCATCAAGGCATCAACTAGGAAAGCATTCGCTCAGCCCCCTACTTTCAGTGATACATAACCAACCACTGGCTAAAAAATAATGCTCCCACAGCGGGGAGATTTATTCGACATAATCAATCAGGAATATTACCCAGATTTTATCCCACACAATGACTTGGATGTAATCGTTCTCGACAACCAGGTTTTCCCGAATATATGGTGGTCCTACTTACATATTGTAACCTTTTGAAATCCATTCTTTCCTTGCATTGAGAAATTGAGTTGGATAATTGATAAAACAGACGTGTAAAAGTGACTAATTAATGACGAGAATGGTGGATGTGTCATATTTTTTCTCCTGATAGAGGTCCAACAGTACTACAAAATCAGGGACTCAAAGGAGCGATTGAACATAGACTTCGTGGTGAAGTTCAATGAATTCCATGACACCAGCCGATTAATGGCCTCCTGTTGGAAGGAAGACAAGAAATTTACAAACTAGAGCAATGGCTGGTACTGGACAATGAATCTGAGGGAGCCATATATCTATTTAATGTCTCTAATCTATCGATTATATGGAAAAAAGTACTACGCCAATATTTCAAAGGCATGGATGCCCCTAGAATACACTGTGGCTATTTGAGGGAGTAGCTTCAAATGGGGAGAAATTATATCCAAGCAATTGAGAACTAGTATACTGCAGGCTCAGTCATCAGAGGAGGGAGAAGGGCCTACTTTTCACATGGCCTCATATCAACTAGATGTAATCTATGCAAGGAATTTCTTCTCCAATATGAATCTAAGTTGGCATATTGCAGAGCTTCTTGTACATGTATACTTCAACATCTTATGGGAAAACAGGTACAATAAGTCTTATGCTCTTATTTGTGATGAATTCATCACTCCAATTTATTTCATTATATTGAAAAAGGAATGTCAAAGGTTGTCTGTAGCAGCCAAGAAAAGGATTTCGAAGGTAGGTCACTGGTACCTAGATGAGACGAAAACCTATATCAGGGTGTTCGGGGCCACCGAAGCACCACATTTTCTCCCTGATCACGTCCTATACCAACTTGTTGTAGGATAAATTTGTTACCAAACTATCATGCAGGGCTATAACGCCATCTTGGTTAAGGACAAGAAACGAGCATTCATACCCTATGGTTTCTATGTAGGGTTTTATATAGTGAAGAATACTGCTCAAGATAAACAAGAGGGTTTGAGTCATCTAGAATACAGGTTCTCGACAAGCCAGTTTCACAAGCATGACCTCAAAGGCCTAGTTCTCCAACATTCTTCACAAGTATCTTTCTTTTGTCCATACGCGCATGACTATTTTGAAGATGATATTTTTATAGAATGTGCTCATGACTGGGAGGAGGTATTACATAGAAAATATAACCCAAACATGACTAGGTTCAAAGCTATGAGTATGAATGAGTATATCGAAACAATAGAACAATTGTCTCAAGAAGCTCTCAGGGTTAGAGAATAAATCACAGTAGAAAAAACCACAAAGGGACAAAGGAGGGGGTTGTTGTTACTAGAATGATCCCAAAGAATCATCGACCATCTAGAGAACGATCCTCAACTATTAGAAATGATGAGGATCACTCCGGCCGACCCAATAACAATCATAGAAGATCTAAATGGATTAGAGTCAATACAATTGGAGGAAACCACTAGTCTGAAAAACCCCAGAGTTCCATCACCATAGGCTAGATCATTGGTGACCATTCCAACCTAGTATGAGAGTCCAAGAACACTAGGTGAAATGGGTGTGCCAAATCCCCTTTTTTATATAATAACCATCCATGATCATGAAGAGAGTTCAGAGATATCACTTGTAACTAAGATACCAATTAAAGAGGAGAAAGAACCTGGGGAAACATCTTCTCCAAGTCCTGACGCATCAGTTCCAAACCCTTCGCAAGGTGACCATGAGGCCGACAATGTCTTAGACAGTGCGTTTCTCGACCTATCTGAGACCCTGAAAGATAGCTCCAGGGATGAGATAGGTTCACATGGACAAAAATAGGGAGTGAAACAACTAGATATCGACACCTCGACAACCAATCACCAAGTAAGTACTGAGCATATCATTGACTCTTCAGTTTTGGTTGATACCTCACCAACCGATGAACATTAGACGAAGGTCGAGCCATCAAAACATATGGAATAAGTACAAGAATCGATCGTAGAACAAATATATGCAACATGAAGCTTAAAAAACACTCTGACCTGGGGAGAACAACAAATGCGATCACTTATGACAGGAAGAGGAAATATATATGAGGAGAACTACCAACAAAAGAAGATTCACACTGGATAGCTTGATTCTCATCACCACGAAGGAGAATTTTCTCAACATTGAACATGCAAAGACATCTGGGCTCATTAGTGCAGGGATGTCTATCATTGATGCCACATTGGATTGAGAAAAGAAATGTGCAAAGGAACTGGCTGTTGCACTAAAGGAGCTAGACCATTTGCGCCATTTGGAAAAATATTACCAAGACACAACGTAGGTCATGGTGTTTCTGAAGAGTGACTTCCAATATGCATATGCAAAGTTCACAAGAAAAAGACATATTTTCACTCCATGTGTAGCCAATTGTCAAGAAGATACCCTTATGGAACTGGAAACCTGCAAGGACATGGAGAGATGGTATGAAAAAGAATACCAAGCTGTAGAAAGAATTCACTACATCATCATAGTGTAGAAGGGTCGAGACGCAGAGGAGAATGGTATTCAAGTTTTGATGGATAGCAGCATCACCCAGATAAGGAAATCAACCAAACACTGGGTAAGTATGGCCCAAGAACCTCAGCGATAAATACATAAGAGATGGGTCGAGTGTGAAAGAAGATGGAAAAATATCAATCGAGAGATGAGAGACATTCGCCTCCCAAAGTTCGTATCACCTGAAGACTTTGTCAACTTGCATGCCATAGTCAAATGACATGCAAAACAAGACTCAACATGGGGAGTGGAGATTCCATAGGTGGCAAGCATGACACTGGGTCAAATACAGAAGTTTATGGAAAATATGATCAAGGCTCATGCATTTTTGCAAAGGTTAAGTGCCAAAGACTCCAAATATAGAGAACATGCAGTGGAAGTGAAAGAAATTATTGCAGCTCCGATGGATCAGCACAGATTCCCATATGCTAACACATGCGAGGATATTTTCATCAAGTGTTCAGAGTATGAGAAGAGACATCCACTCCAATAGAACCATGAGATGATTTCCATAGAACAAAGAGATCAAACACCACATGGAAATATGTTGTTATACTTAACACAAACTTGTAGAAGCTATTTTTAGTTAGTGATTCTTTATAAATATGGGGATTGACCTTTTAGGAGGGTTCGATGCTTTTTGAGAAAATACCCTCTTTTTTAGAATTGTAAAGAACTATTTATGAACAACCTTAAATGAGAAGTTTTGTTTAGAACTAGAGACAGAATTCTATTTTTTTTATCAAGGGCATTATGTGATTTAATTGAGGAATTACTTCCAACTTTTATTTCAGTAATTGATGCTATAATGACTAAGAGTTTATGAATCTATTGATAAGCTACTTGTTTCAATATTTTAGCAGTTCTTGTAGTCTTAGTGATGAAAATAAAGTCGTTGTGTTAATGTGTGATTGATGGTAGATCTAAGGAAACTATTTTTCTTGCAATCATCTTATTGCATGTGTATTTTCCTTCAATAACTGTATCTCAGTCATTGTTGAAATACCAACAAGTTAATGTATTATTACTAGACTTGTAATAGGTGTGAATATTGTTGTCTGCATGCTTGAGCATGAGGGTTATCCCAAGCTCAGTCTTCTTCAGTAGTTAAGAATTGCTTCTATCAGTTGGTTTACACCAGCACACCTCATTTTATCAGACTCATCTATTAAAATAAAAGAAAAAAAGAGAACGTTTAATCTGAAGGAGGAACTTTCACATAAACATATATTTTCAATCACTAAGTAAAGGCCATAGATAAATTAGCTAGATCGAAAGATCTAGAGATCCATTCTACCATCAAATGTTGTAGATTCTAATTGGGCCTCTAAGGTATGTTTGGTTCCTACTATTGAGTTAAAGGGATCTCAGGCCCCTCAACACCAACTATCACCTCAGTGGCCTTGCCCAACGATTTAGACTAAGGAAACCACCATAACTTGGGGTGAATCCCTATGGTCCATCTATGCTAAATCGTATAAGAGTGGGGCATAAATTAGCTCAAATTGATTCTAAATTATTAACCACAAAACAAGATTCATTTAATTTAAGAATGAGATAACAATATATAAACTAGCATGGATATTCCATTATTCATCACAATATATCTTATAATATGCTAAAATATTTATTATGTAGGTTTATTTCCTTAGATATCATATTTGATATGTCTATCTTATTGCTCTATTTTTTAATATAATTAAATGAAATACAGAAATAAAAGAATGGGAAAATGAAAGAATACCATCCACACAAAAGACATAATATTTACACTAGGAAACTCAATACGGGTGAAACCCATATCAAAGGTGAGGCTTATCCTCTACTCTCTTTTCTTCAGATATCAAAATGTAAATACGAAGGAATGGGCACTCACTATGGATTTTCCTATCGAATTGTGGCCTAAAAATATGCTACAAAATATTCCTCCTCCTTTGTTATTTTCTCAAAATAACACTCCTAGATGTTTTACTTAGCTATGGAACAAGAACACTACTAAAGAATGGAACCCTTTATCATCCTAATAGCTTGGTATTTAACATTTCCTGATAGTCACCTATGGTTAGGGTTTTCGCATCATCAACGCTCAGTTAGTGATAAGGTTTGGGCCTTATAGAATCCCATTGAAATTATACACATGGTTAGCCCCACATGTGTGAGTAATGGGGGATGAGGTCGAATCCACTTCTAACATTGTGGTTGACAAGGTAGGGAAACTTGTGAGAGGAATAGCTATTGTATATAAGATCTGATTGAGGTGATGCTTGCATCATTGGAAATGTATTGGTGTGTAGATCAATGTCGAGGATATGTAAATGTTTTAGATGATGTAACCCCTAAAAATTTCATTTAATTCCTTAAAATGCCTTGAGAAGGTTCCATACCAAAAATTTTCAAATTGGGACCTACCACTAAAATGAACCTCAAGTTGATTCCTTCAACGTTTTACACCTAGAAAGCACCAAGATCAATTACAAATTATATGATGATCCAATCCAAATCATATAAACATGCAAAGTTCTAGTATGGTTAACCAATATAAGAAAAGTTCCCCAATGTGGATTATAAGATACCATGAACATGTATTAGGATGTTGGATATGATTGATCATCTTATTCCAAAGAGAAAAATATTATTTACCACAATTAGTGATCAATTGTTGTGGATTGAAAATGGGCATATGAATTGTTTGAAACCATGAAATGTCATGACCAAAAAATTGCCATGTAAAATTCCAATTTTTTTGATTATTCATTTGTATTCCAATGATTAAAAAAGAATTAGGAAATGTAAATATGGAATATGTTCTTTAGGATGTAAACATTAATAGGATCCAAAATATTAATATCATAAGTAGTTTCTCTTGAGTAGATTCACAAGTAGTATATACTCAATTTTCCATTATTGCACTACACTTATAAACCAGATTTGTTGTACATGATTTTGAATATTGTGTTCATAATATTGATCATGATATTACTCCAATCATGATATGAAATAGTGCAATACATTAGACCAGGAATGAAATCAATCCATCAACATTTACCAAGTCATGGACCTCTAGGGTGCTTTAAATGAAAATTTAGTAGGGATAAAAACATTTAAAAGTTTTGTCATTCACATTAAGTAACTATGAGTGATCAAAAAACATTATAAAATCCTATGTATAAAAATATTTAATACTTAAATGATAAAAAATAACTTAAGTCCTTAGGCATTGTTGTTACCCTTAAGATGTTTCTTGATAGGAAACTATGCCAAGGCATCCATAAGATTGATCGATTGTGTTTTAAGTTCATATGTCCTAAAAAATAGTATTTTAATTTCTTATTTAGGCATGTGTGTTTAGTATTTAAATGTTTAAAGAGTTAATATTGGAAGACAAATCATTCTATGTTCCATACAATTAAACATTTAGAGGATGAAAGAAGGATTTGGAGAAAAGAGAAAAGAAAAATTCAAATAATGTATCATGTGATAAATATTATTTAACTTTCATCTAGAAGAAAAGATATTCAATTATGCATCTATCCCAGAATATAATTTTATCAAAAGGAGTACTTATTCTTGATTCAAAAGGAATAATAAAATGCAAGAACATGTATTCTCTTATACTCACAGTGTATTTGAAGAAATATGTAACTTTTAATGATACCTTTGCATCTTTATGGAAATAAGAAAGGAAGGTGCAAGCATTAAAAAAAGTATTATTCCCAAATTTAATGACCATGATGCATGTCATACTAGAATGATCTCAGTTGTATATTATGACAAAGGAAGGTTGAATATAGCAGGCATGGAGCCAAATAAGTAGAAGAAAGAAATAAACATATCCATTGATCTAAATGTCGCTCATCCATTAGATAAATTTGACTTGCATAGAAAAAATGTAAAAATGATAAAGAAAGATTCCACGATAGCTAATATTCGAATCAAGAAATTGCAAGCCATAAATGATAATGTCAGAACTAAGTTAAATAATGAAAAAATGGCTACCACAACTAGAGAAATAAGAGTGGAGGAGCTACATAAATGGATAATAAAATTGAGATCTAATCCAAAAGATGAGGCATTTGTACAAGCACTAATAAAATAAAAGTACAAAAAAATCCATGTATTGAAGCAAAAGATTAAAATCCCATAAATTGACCATGTACAGACCCCATAACTACAGGAAATCCAACTAGAAAAATATCATCTTATGAAGAATATGATAGATATGGAAGAGCACATTCAAATGTATGAAAACCATATTGAAAGTATAAAAGGAAGATCTTCTTCTTTTCAAGCAACGGATACATCATATCCAACAATTGAACTGAACTATCAACAGAATTAGCAGATCCAAATCTGAAAGGTGTTGAAATTTAAATCTTAAAGAAAACAATCTCAGAGTAAAAAGAAGAAATCAAAGATAAAGATAAAGTTATTGTAGAATATAAAAAATTGAGGGCTAAGATGTTAACTGATATGGAATATATGAAGAGTAAATTGTTAGGTAAACCATATTTGATAGGAGCCAAACATCACATATGGGATGAAAGCATCAGTGAAGTTGCCAATATTTGGGATTATTTAAAAATAATAGATGATGAAATGTTATTGACAGATGAAGCATATGATGTAATCCAAAAATCATTTCATGAATTAGGAGAAAGACCTCAAGTTTCCACTCAAATCTAAAGTTTATAAATACAAATTCTAGAGAAACTATGATCATTCTTGGCCATAACTATATTGTCATTATCTGATGAAAATAACCATATTGTCGCAATGTGAAGAACATAGCATCATCATCACAATGCGATGAAAATAACTTTATTGTGGTAATGTGACGAATATAGCCTCATCGTCACAATGTAATCAACATATTTGCATCCTCACAATGTAACGTAAATATCCTATTGTCATAATGTGATGAAAAATGTCATGCTGTCACAATACGATGAACATAGCCTCATCAAAATAATTGTCATGTCGTGAAAATGTGATGAATATATGAAATTTATAATCATCACATAGTCATAGGAAACACGATGAACGTATGACATTTATGTTCATCACATAGCCACTTTTTATTTAAATTTTCTATCTTCGCAATGTGATTAACATAACCCCTTCAGCTCAATAGCCCCATCATTGTCAATATGTGACAAATAATATTTTTTCGTCACAATGTTATGAACATAGCCCCATCATCGCAAGTGATGCAAATATCCTATCATCATAATGTGTTGCAAATATCCTTTTGTCGCAATGTGATGAACATATATATGAAATTTATGATCATCACATAGCCATAAGAAACACGATGAACATATGGCATTTATGTTCATCACATAGCCACTTTTTATTTAAATTTTCTATCTTCACAATGTGATGAACATAGCCCCTTTAGCTCAATAGCCCCATCATTGTCAATATGTGACAAATAATATTTTTTCGTCACAATGTTATGAACTTAGCCCCTCCATTATAGTGTGATGAAAATAACTATATTGTTGCAATGTGACAAACATAGCCTCGTCATCATAATTTCATGAACATAGCCTCATTGTCAGAATGTGATGAACATACGACATTTATGTTCATCAGAGAGACATACACCATACTATGAGCATATGACATTTATGTTCATCACATAGAGACATTTTACTTAAATTTCTTGTCATCGCAATGGGATGAACATAGCCTTTCCATCACAATATCCCCATTGTGATTAATATGTGACAAACAATATCTTATTGTTTCAATGTGATGAACATAGCCCCTCCATCCAATGTGACACAAATATCTTTTCATCATAATGTGACACAAATGGCTCGTCATTGCAATGTCACAAACTTAGCCACTCCATCACAATGTCATGAAAATAACTATATTGTTTCAATGTGACAAACATAGCTTCGTCATCGCAATCACATGAACATACCTCATCATCACAATGTTATGCAAATATCATGTCGTCATAATGTGACAAAGAATTCCAAATGTCACTATATGAATGTCATCCATAGTCTTGGTCAACCATGGCCATGGCCAGCCATGGTCACCTATGGAAAACAACTGTCAAACATAGTTAACCATTGTCAACCAGGATCAACCACAGTCAATCATGGTCATGGTAAACCAAGGTCAACCATAGTGAAGCTCTAGGGAAGTTAACCATGACAAAGGTCTAGGGAAGTTAGCCATGGTAAACCATAATTAACCATGTCAACCATAGTCAACCTTTCCTTCCTGAAGTCAACCAAGGTCTACCAAAGCTAACCATGGTGATGGTCATTATCATATTCAACCATAAGAAACAATGGTCATGGTCAACCATAGTCAACCACGTCCATTGTCAATTATTCTATTAATATATTAAAATTTTAATAATGTATTATTAATGTATTATTACTTTAATATTGTATTTATTAAGGTATTGATACTTTAATATTGTATTTATTAATGTATTATTACTTTAATAATGTATTATTGATGTATTTGTTATTTATACTTAACGAGGTAGGGTTTCATTGACTTTAAAAATAGATTATTATTATTGATTAATTAATACAATGTAACATTATTAATGTATCAATTAATTAATAATTTATACATTACATTAATGCAATAATGTATTAATACTTTAATAATGTATTACTACTTTATTAATGCATTTATACTTTATTAATGTATTAATTACTTTAATATTGTTTGTATTAATGCATTTAATGTATTTTTTATACATTAATGTAAATTAATACTTTAATTTATACATTATAATAATGTAATAATGTATTAATACTTTTTTTTCAATAAGAAAAAACAAATATATTAGTAAATATAAACTGTCTTTTTTCATAAATACAAAGTGTAACTCCCTTGTTCATCTCTTCCCCATGATCCAAAAAAMTTTTCATCTTTGTACCCATTACAACAGTATTTCATAAAATCACCATTGATATACATATCTATACCAAAAAATTACAKCTTTTATGTCCTCCTTATGACTGTAATTTACAAAAAGTACCAAAGCAAATCAGTCTATTAATATAGTACCCCATGGACTAATATTAATTCTTTCAAAAATTTCATGTTGTCCATATGATTCCTTTGAAATATATATGCCTCCTTCATCCAATAACAATGCTTCCTTTGAAAGCCGATCAACAGCATGATTATAATTTTTGTAAATATGTTGAATTTTGATTTGCTGAAAATATTTGCTTAGCGATCTAATCCTTGTCATCCAGGGCTGCAAAGATATCACCTGTATATTATTATAATTAGTAAACCAATCAATAATATCCTTAGAATCACCCGCCAATAGTAACCTTGGTACCTATTTAATATATTAAAAAAAAAAAATCCAAAGTGCCATTAATTCTCCTTTGGTATTTGTTCCTTTTCCCCAATTCATTTTAAGTCTATAAGTACCTAAAAATTGGAATTTTAGAATGGATCCAGCCGCACATTTTGTACCTCTTTCCTCTAAATCCCCATCGAAGAAGCCTACTGCCCCATCCCATTCAAGAGTAGGTGACCTATCAATCCTTTTGTGTTTAGTGTCCTGTGTAATTTTTTGTTCCTCCAAGTCATGTAGAATGTAGTTACATACTCTAATATGATTTTTTTGTTGATATTCAAATATCAACAAATTCTTATGCTTCCAGACCTCCCAGCAAATATAACATGGGATTTCATTCCAGTTTCCCTTTCCCTTTGACCAATTATGTAAATTGTTCTCAAAATGTCCACCTTGCCATTTATTGACCAATTTTAGTTCCTTAGTAATAGTCTGCCACATATTAATTATAAAACTACATTCCCCAAATAAAAATAACACAATTTCTTCACTTTCCTTACACATAACACAAATACTAGGACCCAGAAAACCCCTTTTATTAAATTTATCCCAAGTAAGTGTTGGGCCCGAGTTATAATCATTTTTATGACGATTATTATTTTTATGACGATTATTATTTTTATGACGATTATTATGATTGTATCGAGTATAATTCATCATGTTTTTATGTTTCCAAGAGCTAATTCACATTTTTCTGGTGTTATAGGGCAAAACGCACTATATTTCTAGTTCTGGCACTTGATCCGGCACTCATTCCAACACTCATTCTGGTACTCGATCCGACACTCATTCCAGCACTCTGTATTGCACAAAAACTCAAGGTGACTTGGTGGTTAAGGTATTGGTGTCTAGTGATGGGAAAATTGGGCACGTGGGTTTTCTTCATGATCGCCCCCTCCAACTATTAAGCTCCAGAAAACTCAATTTCAGTTGTCCAAAGAGGGCGATTATTGGCTTTCTCTGTTTCAACAGTTAGGGCATCATTTATTGTAATTTGATGAAATTAGAAGTGGTTAGAACCTCTTGTGGTCAACCACTTGGTCTGTAAGCTTATAAATACTACTAGGATGATTATAAGATTGTTAACCAAAGAGAAGAACCAGTGTATTAGAGACAAATTCATTTTTTCTCTATTTTGATATTTTACATTGCCAGAATTGTGCCAGAACTGCGTTTTCAAGATTTAATGGTGGATTCGCCTTGTTAAGCTCGTGGTGTGCTTCTAAAGAGTGACAATGACTTGCTGGGGGGCCCACCAACATTTTGGTAACTCTTATTTATTTTATTAATGCATTTTTGTAGTTTAGTTGTCTCTCTTTATTTCCTATACATGCATTTTTCTTTTGTTATTTAACTTCTTGTTGTAGTTTAAATTAATTTAAATCTCTTTTGCAAGTTAGTATGAAGGCTTGTGCTAACATGAATTGATCTTGTAGTTAGGAACGAATGTGTAGATCCCTAGACTAGCCCCATGTGTAGTTAGATATTAGATTACATTTTCATTTATAATTGTAGAATCAAGTTTAAAACAGAGTTTTAGTTAGAATAGAACAAAGTTTTTAATTCGGTTTTCTTTGACAAGGGTTTGATGGATGGATATAATTGATTTTAGTTTTTAATCATAGCTTGCTTATTTAATTTTTATGTAGAATTGGCTTAGCTAATTGTTGGTTAATGTAATTGTTAGTTTACTTTTAATTTCTGTTTTTAAGCATTTATTTCTTGCAGTTTGAATTGTTAGAATAGATGTAGTATAGTTTCATTTATGTAATTTCCTTTCCTAGGATTAAAATGCAATTGAATTTCTTAGTTAATGGTTGAATCTAGTTTTGCTTATGTAGTATAGAAGTATAAATGATGATCTTGTTATGTTGTTGATGGTTCATATATGAATATGCAGGGTATTTAACATTGTTTTTTCATGGCTAAACTATCATTGGATTGTTTAATCCATACCTTTCACTTTGCCATTGAGATTAGTGTTGAGCTCATACCACTGGAATTATCCTTTTTTTCAAGTGATATTGAGATATCATCCGACACCGAAGACGTTCACACAACCACCAACATTATATTTGAATTGTCATAGGTTAAAAGATAGTTTTCCTTCTTTCATAGATATAGTTTCTTGCTTTCATAGGTTAGAATAATGTTTTATTACTGTTGTAGAATAGATAGACTTTTCTTTGATAGATTAGATAGCAGTTTTATTATTATAGATTAAGAATTAGTTGTTAGTTCTTCTTGCTTTCAATAAAATAGATTTCCTTTCATGCATTGCATTGAGCATTTAGATTTCCTTTCACGCATTAGAAATAGTTTTGCATTAGGCATTTAGTTCACTTTCCTCTTAGGCTAGATAGTTGTTCAATGACAAGTTTTACTTGCAGTAGTTAGTTGCCTTTTCTTACTTGTATTTTTCTTTAGTAGCTTAGTTAGGTGCCTTTGCTTACTTGTCTTTTTCTTTAGTAGGTTAGTTAGGTGTCTTTTCTTACTTGTCTATTTTCTTTAATAGGTTAGATAGGTGTTTTTTCTTACTTTCTTATTTATTTTCTTTCATAGCGTAGTTGCTCATTGAATGTAGGTTGGCAAGTTAAAGAAGTTTGTTTTTTTCATTTTCTTAGATAGTTGCTTATTGCTTATTGTTGAACTAGTTTTCTTTGCATAGGGATTTACTTGATTTCTTAGGAACTATCCATCGATCCTTGACCCAAAGGTACTTAGGTCACCTAGTTTCAATTTGCTTAGTAAGGTTTTCTCATTAGATAGATTTTCTTGAGTAGATTAGCCTTAGATAGTTGCCTTCCTTAGTTAGACTATACTCCTACCAAACTTCTACCTTTGGCATATATTTTTCTACAACTCTAAGCTTACTTACCCTGGGTTGACAATTTAATTAAGGGTTTTTAAGTGTCTTTTTAGTGCATATAGAACACACATCAGTAAGTATTCTTTGTTCCAACAATAAGAAGACAAAGAGTTTTATTTTTAATGGTAATTGCCACTCCCATATATCAGAATACCAGAATTTTGGTTCTACTTCCCTACCCTCCATCGCTTGAAATTTGTATGCTAGTTTGGCATTAACCTGACCTTGTTTGGTATCCCAATACCACAATAATCTATATTTCTCATCATTTAGATCAATTCCAGCACTTACGAATCCTCTTGTATAGTTTATCCATTCATCTTATTGCACTCATTCAAGTCCTAATGTTTCATATTTTTTCCACCTTGTAGAGTGAATACCTTCTTGATCAATTGTCCCTGCATGAGTAAGACATATAACCCCTTGTTCCTTTAACAAAAGTATAAGATTCTCAGAAAATTTATAGAAAGAGTGGAACCCAACCATAGGATCAACATCGATTATGATATCTCTCCCACTTGTAGGATTCCAGACCAACCAATCAATAATTATATTTAACGAAGAGGTAAGAGCTCTCCATATATTTGAAGTACCATTTCAGTTTTTTCTCCCCTCCCTAAACCACTCCTCAACAATTTTATTTTTAATATATTTTTATATTATCACCTCATGCCAAAGAATAGGAATCATAAGACATCTCCATAAACATTTTGTAGCCAAAGATTTTCCAAAGATAAAAATGTTTTTGATAACCCATCCACCATCATTTTTAGGTTTTGAAATATTTTTCTAGTTTGTTAGATGAATTCCTTCCTTTTCTTTTTTACCAGACCACAAAATGATAAACAACCTTCTTCTAATACTATTTAGTACACTTTTGGGATTTTTTTCTCAATGAGAGCCAGTACACCAAGTTGCTTTCAAGTATTGATTTTACAATTATGACTCTACCACCCAGGGTAAGCACCCTATGACTCCAACACGAGATTCACTTTTCAATTTTTTTCTCTAGCCAAAGTCAGACCACTCTAGTGTAACAATTTTGTTTAATGTAAAACCCTAGATATTTTAAACCTGCATCTAAGGTTTTAAATTCAAAATAAAAAATCTCCTTCAACAAATTAAGCTCTACATCATCCCACCCTACTTCTAAGAACATTGAATTTTGAGGGATGAAAGCGATCCCTATAGCCTTGAAAAATAACTCCAAAACCTCCTTGAATACTTTCCACTCAAAAATGAAACCAATCCCAAACAATAGTACATCATCAAAAAACATTAAATGTGTAATATGTAGCCCTCTCGCCACAGGAACACCTTCAATCTTCTTATCCCGAACCTTCTCCTGTATAATTCTGCTCAATCCTTCAATAACAAGAAGAAAAAGTAAAGGAGATAAAGGGCATCTTTTCCTTATACCCCTTGAAGATTTGAAAAAACTAGTAATTTTCCCATTGAGCAGCACAACAAAGTTTTTTGATGTCACATAATCCAGAATCCAATCATTTGTTTCTAAACTTAATCCAACCTATAATAAAACAAGTCTTAGGAAACCCCAATCCACCATATCATAAGATTTGATTAAATCCAGTTTTAAAACCATAGATTGAAGATTATTCACCTTTATGTGGTGTAATACTTCCTGTACCCCTTCGATTGCATTAGTAATTTGTCTACCTTCTATAAAACCAAATTGTTCCTTTGAGATACCAGAGGAAAGAGACGATTTTAGTGAGGTATAAATTATTTTTGTTGTGATATTATATATCAGGTTGAACAATTTTATGGGCCTAAATCCTCCAAAAGAATCGAGTTTGTCACTTTTAGGGATTAGTGAAATAAATGTGGCATTCAAAGCACTTGAAAATTTCCCTAGTCTTCTCAACTCTTCCACCACTTCTAGTAACTCATTTCCCAAGAGATCAAAGAAAGTCAAGAAGAACTGTACAGTCTAGCCATCTAGCCAAGGACTTTTTGAGAACTTCCATCACTTTAAATTTTTCAGAATTTCAACTAAGGAGACTTGATCGACCAAACTAATTCCCTCTTCCTCTGAAAACAACCTTGGATAATTCCTTAAGACTACCAATTAGTTTGAAATAGCCAGATCGTCCTGAGATTTAAACATATTCTAGAAATAGTCAACTACCTCTTGTTGAATATTAGAGCTATTTGAAATAATAGTACCATCTTCCATAGTAATGTCCCATATTGTGTTAATTTGTTTCCTTGAGCTAGCATAAGCATGAAATTTGTTTTTATTTCTGTCACCTGCTGCCAACCAATTAACTCTTATTTTCTGTCTCCAAGTATCCTCCTCTTGTCTTAAAAGTACCAATTTTCTCTACTCTTTATCCAGTAAGAATAATTTATCCTTTTCCTCCAGAAACCCTCTAGGAAATTCTGAGTATAATTTTTCCAATTTCGATTCTAACTATACCAACTCTTTCTTACCTTCAACCTTTTTCTTTCTTTCCCATATAGTTACTAGGATCTTCATCCTCTTTAGTTTATTTTCCAATGATTCCATAGGATTCATTAACTCTGACCCCAACAAGCCCGCCCAATTGGTTCTAACTAATCTTACAAAGTCTTGATCCTCCATCCAAACTGCATTAAATTTAAAAGGGTACCTGACAATGTCACTCCCAAATTTCAAATGTAAAATCACTTGCATGTGATCGGATATCTTATCATTGAAGACCCAGGATCGATATATGATTTCTGATGAGATAATATTCTCAGATATCAAGAACTGATCCAGTCTTTTTGCAATGTAACCTTGTCCTTTCCTTCCATTCCTCCAGGTAGGAAAATTTTTTACTAGCTCCACATCCACTAAACCTCCAATTTGTACGAATTGACTGAAGGAATGTTGCAGAGGGTCCACCCTTGCAATATCACCTCATAATTTCCTACTCGAGATGGTAAAATTTAGATCTCCGCCCATAATTAAATTTTCCACATAAAAAATCCCAACCTTTTTTAAGTCTTCCAAAATTACCACTCTTTCAGCATATGACCCATAACAGTGGATCAACTTCAACTTTATATTTATATCTTTGATGACACCTTCCAACAATATCACTACAAGTGTCAAGAACATAACAAAATCATCCTTATGGGGGTTCCAAGCTATGAGAAAAAGCCTCGAGAGACCAATAGAATCCACCCCGCAAAAATTCCATTTAGGGAGAAGTTTAACAAAAACTTCCCTTTCTTTTGCTACACCTCCCATGGTTTCCTAAATGAAAAGAACATCTAGATTACTTTTCTCTAAAAACCTTTTGAGGGTTAGTTAATTTAAGGATCCCCCCACTCCCCTCACAATCAATGTTGCCACAATCATCTTTTCACCCTAGCCAGGGATTTCTGAGCTCTAAGCACCCTAGGACCGATTACACCCTCCAAACTTGTTAAGTTTGAAATTTCCTTCTCTTTTCCCAATCTCCTTGCACTCCTAATTTTTAGAGGAGATAAATCCTTTTCCATACCTCCTAGTAATGCCCCTTTTAGAAAAGCATCCCCACCCGCCCAACCACTAGACAAGATACACCTATCCCCCTCTGCCTTCCCATTCTTTTCACCAGGGTTAGATTGTAACTCCCCACCAACATAAATTGGTAGAAGAAATCGAGTTAGTACATCCCTATAGGAAGGTAATAAGGTTAGCAATTTCTCCTCCACTTTCGACATCACAATCAGATCCAAAACATTATTAGTTTGTATAGCTTATGAGGGTCTTGTATCCAAACTGACAGTCCCCTCTTATGTAGACGCATTCAATCTAAAATCTTCCTTCCCTTCCAATCCCACGCTTATTTTACCGCCAGAAAGTCCCACGGCCACATAATTAAATATCTGGTGCCTAAACCCCTCAACTGGCTGTAGATTCTGAGCGATAGACAATAGAGGAAAATCCACAACATTCCCCTCCCTAGAAAAATCCCCTTGTGATATCCCAACTCCCAAGGCCGCAGAAACAAATTATGCATTTTCCCCAATAGATTCATCCTTGTCTGTAAGATCAAATTCATATTTTAATAGACCAATATCATCCCTTTCCCTTGAACAATCGAAAGTCTTACAGACAAGACCTCCTCACCCAGACACCCACCAGCCACTAGGAAATCACCCCCCCCACCCTCAACTAGACACCCAGAGCCATCCAACCTCCCCTGCAGTCCAGGAACCTCAAGAAAACCCTCCCCACTAAGTATCTCCTCAACTCCCATCCCTCTCTTCAAGGTATCGAATCATATTGGGGAAATATCTCTAAACCCGACCCCCCAGGAAAATTTAGAGTAGACTTATTATTAAAAATATTAGGAAGGTAGGATGACAACTTACCAATTTCTGCATCACTATCCAATGCTTGATTACCAATCCATTCATTTTGAGCCTCCAAATCAGTTGATTTATCACTAATTGTCAACCCTGAAAGGCCAACCTCAAGTGATTTCTTGTGTGCAGCTACTCCCACACATTGATGGTGCAAATGACCAGTCGCCTTACACCTCGAGCATCGAAAAGGTATACCAACATAATAAAAGCATTGTCGGATCTTCAAACCATGCCAATTTATAACATTATCCTCAGGAATCCCTTCAGAAGTATCCATTTCTACCAGGATCTTTCCCATCCGATGATCAAATCCCCCCAAATGTTTCATATCCACATGTAAAAAAATTCTTATTGAATTTCCAATAATTTTGAAAGCCTCTAAACTCAACAGTTCTAGTGGGCAACCTAGTAAGATCACCCACAAGTGTTGAAGCCTGATGACCTCTCTTTCTATGTTGAATGACAAATGCTAGCATTTCAGCATCAAACTTCCAGCATTTACCACCCAAACTTGTTGGAGCACCCTCTCTACGTATTTCGAGTTCCAAAACAAGAAGCAAAACCATACATTCATCAGAATATATGTCTCTGAAAAATAACCTAACAAAGGTCCCCAATTACGTTCTACCCAGACATGTACATCCTTTTCCCCTAGGGCCCAATAGCCAAATCTACCCACCACGCCTCGTAGGGAAAAAATACCCACAACTTTCATTCCTATGTCTCTTCCTAGAGTCACAAGTGATTTAATTTTCTTTGGTTTCCACACCATGAGCCATGAAGTGGGATTTTTCTCCTCTCGACCGCTAAAACAGCCAGAACTACTCCCACCTCCCACACTAGGAATCTCCCCTAATCTAGACGAGTATGTTCCACCACTTCCCATTGTCACTTGTAAAAAACTCCCACCACCCCCCTTTTCTCGCTACATTAAGTCATTGTTATCCCAGTATGTGCACCCTTGTTCACACAACACCATGCCATGAGAACCAAAGCGGCACTGACAATGCTTTCCACCCTCTGGCTTAATCTCTTGCCTTACCCCCTCAACCTTCTGTAGTGAAAAGTTTGAAACACTCTCCTTCTCTACCTTGGAATTCCCCTCACATTCTGATTCCCTAGAAAACAAATTGTTTATGACATCTATGGGTTTACAATCCACCGGATCGTTCGACGGTATGCCAAGTGAACCTTTGGTTGTACTGCAAGACCACTTAGCATCCACTAACCCAGAATTATCACCCGCCAACCTTAAATTTTGTTTGTACATCAATAAATTGTTTTTGTACTTCGCATCAGGTTTGTACAAACCTTTTTGGCTCCACCAATGCTCCTCTCATAAGTCTACCATCTGGACACATGCTCGAGTCGACATATCATCTAACACTAATCATCACAAACCTAACCCCTTCTCTCCTCCTACCACCTCATCAAATATCCTTTAATGTGGCTCCACTTCCAAAGTCACCCTTCCTCCACATCATGCCTGTACTCACATCCCTAGAAGATCTATCCAGGACTCCAGTTGTCATCTCCTGTGAGGGGCCAGTAAACTCTAACCCATAACAAACCCTAAGGCCCCATGTATGCCCAAGTCGTGAAATCATGAAATACGAAATCGTGAAATGCGAGGGTGGCTCTAGACCATAGGTGCTAAAGGAAATATCAACTGTCTCTTTGGTCCCATAGATATGATGCGAGGACATCTCCGAAAATCGGGTCTCGGGAGTTTTGAGCATAGAGGGGGTTGTCTGCCCAAGTCGCGAAATAGCGACAGGTGAAAGTGGATCTGGGTCGTTGGTGCTAGAGGAGATCTCAACCGTCGATCTGATCCCATGGATCTGACGCGAGAAAAATTAGAGAACTTGGGTTGCGAGAGCTTGGAGCATGAAGGGAACTACACCCCCAAGTCGCGAAACTCGACAACGAATCTGGACTGTTTATGCTAGAGGAGATCTGAATCGTCGATTTTTCCCCTTGGATTGGATGAGAGAAGATTTCAGGAACTCGACTATCGAGAGTTCAAAGCATGAAGCCAACTATCAGCCCAAGCTGCGAAATCGTGATACGTGAAACCTCGAAACTTGAAAGCGGATCTAGATTGTTGGTGCTTGATAAGATCTGAACCGACAATCTAGCCAAGACATGAAGTCGTGAAATCAAGAAGGAGATCAAAACAGTCGATCCGATCCCATTCATCTTAGGCAATTTTGTAAACCGATAAGGTTCAGGAATTTTTGTAAGCAAACATGATGCAAGCATTTTTGTAAGCAGATTATAAGCTGCAGGCATCTTTGCAAGCAGACATGTTGCAATCATCTTTGCAAGGAGATAGGATGCAGACATCTCTATAAGTAGATAGGATGCAGGTCTTTTTGTAAGCTCTCAGCTGGAATTAATTTAAAGACCCACTTTTTTTACTCACAAAAAAAAATGTATTACATTAATACATTATTATTATATATTTCAATAATGTAATAGTTAATTAATACATTAATTATGTATCAATATGTAAATGGTGATCCCAAGGTATCTTGGTCGTCAACTAAGAACAACCATTTTATAAAAGTAGTTGATATAGGCAAATCGATACCATTTTTCACATTTTCAAAGTAATAATGTCTGATCCAAGTATATCAACCACTTTAATAAAAGAATTATTACTAATTTAAATGGTTTATTTTCATAAAAGAATTTAAATTATTTAATGATATGGATTGAATAACATGAATGCTCATTAGGTAAAGTTGCAAAGTGGATAATTAAATTCTTGAATGCATGTCACATCATGTGACTAGAGTTTCACAAGTCATAAAAAAATTAAAAACGTGCAATTTGATTTTATTATGGATGAATACGTTTTTAGGATTATTTTTTTAATTTTTTAATTTATATTTCAAAATCTTAAATTGTAGTTTTATGAAAAGTATAATGAATGACTTAATTTTACCATAATTTTGTTAGAATATATGTGAATATATATTTTATATGTGACACGTCATAACATTGGATTATTTAATCAAGATTATATCAACCACAAAAATTCAAGCACACTGATGTGTGAATGATCTTTGACCAGATAAATTTGATTTTATTATTTTCCAGAAGGAATAAATAATGTACCTGTTATTAGTCTTCCGAACTTAAGTTGCATACAGTTTGGAAGTTCTTCATAAAAACTATGATATAAGTCCATTTCCATAATTCAAGTGTACAGTTCATATTACATAATTAGCTGGGAAATGTCACATTTGCATAGTTACATAGTCCATTTCCATAACTCAAGTATACAGTTCATATTACATAATTAGCTAGGATGTCATATTTGCATACTTACATAATTTATTTCCATAATTAGCTGGGATGTCATATATATTTATATAGTCCATTTCGATAATTAGCTGGGATGTCATATATATTTACATAGTCCATTTCCATAATTCAAGTGTACAGTTCATATTACATATATAATTAGCTGGGATGTCATATTTGTATATTTACATAGTCCATTTTCATAATTAAGTGTACAGTTCATATTACATAATTAGTTGGAGATGTCATATTTGCATACTTACATAGTCCATTTCCTTAATTCAAGTGTATAGTTCATATTACATAATTAAATGGGATGCCATATTTGCATACTTGGAAAGTCATTTGGATATTCACTATTGAAGATTGTTTACAGTTCATAGTACATAATTCGCTGTGGAGAAATATCATTTCGATATTATTTACAGTTTATATTATATAATTAATTTTGTGTACAGTTAGAAATAGAACCTATTAAACAGAGCATCCAATAATCCATTTCTGTATTTTAAATCAATCGACCATTCCAAATTTCAAGATTTAAATGCCTAACACAAGCTGTCAATACATTTAAAAGATGGATTGCATCATTTATTTTGCATTAAATAGAAGTCGTCACCTCTACAATAAGAGGATGAATTCATCTATCTATGATAATATAGAAAAATCTTTAATTTGTTTTTAAACAAAATTCAAAACAATAAAATTAAATATGGAAAATTTTATGGTCAACTTATTAACTAATGTATAGTCAACTTACAATCTCATTACTATAGTCCCATGGAAAACTAATAAGATGAAAAAGAATTATATTTAAAAAGATAAAAAAAAAATTAATTTTTAAATGCAAGAATAATAATATTTATTTTCATAACTCTATTACAAATCTTAAATCTAAATAATATTCAAACATATTTTTATTAAATGAATATGGTTTAAATGATTAAAAATAATAATAATTATCCATTCCATTAAATTTGTTAAGTATGGTCAATTTATTTATGTTGAATAGTATTCTTAAAATAAACTAATTTAGATTTATCTTAATCATAGATTTGTTAATCTTTTAGAGGGATTCAAATCTCTGCCCCTCCCGAGGGTGTGAGACACCATGAAAATCCTCACTTGGTTGCTTGGCAACATCAAGGGTACTCCACAAAGACTATACCTCTTCACCTAGAACATACTTAATCTATAATCTAGAGACTCATAGCCCACTTGCTTCACTAACATATATATAGCTATGCAGAATTTCATTTTTGTCCTCTATCTAATTTTAACACAAAGTGCTTTGTTATGAAAAAGGCCAATAAACCTTAATAGAAATCTCTCCTCTTTAGCCTAAAAGTACCTCTCTTCTCTTCTTAGGATGGATGTAACCTATACTCTTTATGCAACCTTTTCTCTCTATCATTGGCTGGTTCCTTCTTTGTGTAATTCCAGACTGTTATGACATTGTCAATCAATTCTTCCTACATCTTCTTCCTCTGAAAATCTATTCTTTCGTCTTGAAATGAGAACTAATATTAACTCACGCTGCAAGGCTAGTCATGGGGTTTCAAGGTAGTGGAAAACTCAATTACAGTTCGATGAAGCTCCCTCCAAGCACCTATGTCCTCTTTCAGTTGAGTGAATGAAGGTCCCTTGAGAAACTAGCAACCATCGCTCCTAGTCAATTGGAAAAACATTGGGCATCCATACCACTTCAATTACTAGTCTCTAAACATAAGATTGTATAACAGACTTGACCCTTAACAACGTTAAGTTGAATAAGCATCTTCCAATGAAATCCAAATAGAAATTGGGTAACATAGCGAGACCGAATCAATGAGAAACAACCCGGGTATGGTTGAATCGCCTTGGAAAAACAAAACGTTGACCTTGGTAATGAATCGACCAAGTGAGGAAGGCATACAATCAACGCACGGCCTATGGAAAGGAAGTACTATACCCAACAAGTAAAGTTAGATTCGACCAGAGGTAAATAAGACGACAATAAGTCGACCTATGGCAGGCAATGCCCGGGTAATAAAAATAAATGTTTCCTAACTTTGTATGTGTAGCCACACTTTTTTTTGACATGGGTAGTTGGAAAAATGACCTAGGAATTAAAGGCTAACTTGGTATGTGTAGCCACACTTTTGTTTTTTTTGACTTGGGTAGTCGGAAAAATGACCTAGGAATTAAAGGCTAATGACTAGCAAATAAAATCGACCACGGATGAAATTACATCCCAAGTAGATGGAAGTCGAATCAGCGATCCACAATACTCGCAACATCAAAGTTTTGGTCCATGGGGAGCATGCATACAATCCAAAAATGGATTAAAGATCCGAGAAATAGAAAGAAAGTGACCTAGAGGGGAGAGCTCGAGAGTTCAATCTCTAGGTATGAAAACTCTTAGGTAAGAATCCAAACACATTTGAATACAAGGGAACTCATCCAATAATTGAATTAAATGCATGGGTAATAGTTATATTGTCAAAGCGAAAGAGGAATCAGCCTAAGTGAGCTCAGAAGTGAGCAATCAGCTCATAGGAAAGAAAAAATAGCCCAAGAACAATAAAAAAGAAATTGGAAAAAAAATAATTTGATTGTAATAGTCAAAACATAAGAGACGTAGATCTCAATGGTTATTGGAATGGATGGCCTGGAATATTTGTCCATTGGGTTTTCTAAGCTTTAGTTGAATTGAAAGGAAAATTTAGCTTACATAGAGCATGTTGCTATTGCAATCATGAATTATGTGGAGTTGGGAAACTAACTGTTTACCCTAGTGTACAGAGCTCTTATCTACCAACCCATAACATATTTTAAATTCCTAATGAAATCATCATTATAGGGAATGAACTTATGCCACAACAAGTTCCAAAGATATATGGGTATTACACAACAATCAAAAGAAAATTTCACAATTATAACAAATATTTTACCCTCGAACTCAAATGGGGAAAACCAATCTCTAATGGTGCTTAGTATTCTTCTTTTTGCAAGTACAATTTTTACAATGCTCTCCTTGGCCGAAAAACCCTTTGAAAATGAGAGAGAGTGAACAAATACAAAAGCTTGGGGTTAGGGAAGGCCAACAACCAAGACTCTTCACTTCTCACTCCTTAACTTTATCTCTTATTTGTTTTTTATTATCTACTCATATATCTTTCTTTTTTTAATTTTTCTCTCACTCCTTTGTCTCATTCAACTTTATAGTTGCATCATTTTACATAGCATTCATGACCTTGAATAGCTTCCATGTTCTCTTGTTGGTACTAAGTCTTCACCTTTCTTTAGTCTAGATCCATTTTGGATCACACCTCCCCATTGAAAGGACTCTTGGTCTTCAAAATATCTAGGAAATCAATCTGAATTAGTGTTGTCTTCTTCTGTGGAACATGGTTTTGACGATGGCCCATGGCTACAACTCTAACACGGTATTTGGATTAGGCTCGTGGCTCTGACTTCTAGCTCTAGTCCTCAGTTATGGATCTAGTTATAGTTCTAGGTTGCTTGTTCCTGCATTGGAGCAATCTTCTTACCAACTCTTGGCTTTGAGCAATGTCAGAATCCAAAATCTAGGTTCAACACTCATTCCCATATTCCTCTATGACTTGGAGACAGTCCATCTTGGCTAATAGTGAAGCCATGCCAAATGTTGGTTTGTTCAATGTGACCCCAACATGCTACCATCACACAAAAATTCCTCACATGTGGTTGCATTCCTCTACTAGGATCAATTTTTTTGTCACATGGAAGCAACTCTCTGGTGCCTACACATACTTGCAAGGAACATCATGAAGTTCTCAAGAAATCCCTCCTCCAAGGTCATTGACCCCATGCATCAATCTTTGCCACATCTTCAGGAAGGAAAACTTATGTTGGAAAATTGTAGGTAGCAATTGGAATGGTGCTTCCCTATTGGTTGGCATCCATCTATTGTCCTCTTCAATAATAATGTAGGCCTATGACGCTACTATATCCCCTTGGACAACATATTCTCCTTGATTTGAAGATGCAATAATCTCTTCACCTCTTGTACTCTTCGCCCTCTAGCCTCGTTTCCTAGTTGTGTGTGTTATGGGGTGAAGCTTTGGGTGAAGTCACCAACACTTCTCTTCCCATTGTCCACTCAACTTGTAGTGGTGGAAAAACTTCATTTGGATTCTAGAAGGATTTCTTGACATACTTTCCATCTCTGCATGCCTCTATTTATGTTGTTGGATTGGAGAAGCCTTCTTGCCATTTAACTTCTGAAAACAATCATTCCTATGGAACATGTATTTCTTCTTCTAGTAGACTCCTGCACAATGGCCTTTCTTCCCACGAAACTAATATGCATATGCATACCAACAACTTTGTATGGTATGACCTCTCTTCTTGCACCAATGACAAATAAAAAAAATCTTGTTTGATGTAGACCTCCTGGTCTTCTTCTTCTTCTTCCTTTCAATGATCATCTTGTTGTTGTCTTTGAGTGTAGGTGTGGGATGACTCTCCAAACTCTCCTCATTGCTACCCTTATTCACTCCACGATCAAGATGATGCGGGGGTGATTTTCCACCTTCATTCATTGGTGTTCTTTTTTCTCCTGATGAGCAAGCCAACTCCGACATGTCATTTTTTTTCATGAAAATGGTCTTCATGGTGATGTAATTTTAACTTCTTCCATGAAATCCTAGGCATTCATGCCTGGA
>JZKD02S1751644.1:257920-279495 GCA_000966675.3 Picea glauca
TAAATGAGTGAATGGTAGACTTCCCTTTTGTGTTTGTTCTTTGTTATTTATTTTTCATATGTCTATGTATGCATTTATGTGGTTGAATGTATGAGTCATTGCGAAGAGTGAATAAATTTCATTTGTTTCTCTTCTACGAGCGTTCGAAAGGAGTGCGTTGACAGAGTTTGTTTCGACTCGTAACCTTGGAAGGGATGGTGTGAACTTATATCTACAAGGAGTGCATAAACATTTGCATGGAGTGCATGAAAGAGTTTCCAGATTCGAAGCTCAGAAGGAGTAGTGAGATTTTAGTCATGGAAGACAGAAGTTGTTGAAGAGAAGTCGCAAGGCGTGTGAAATCATCCACAAAGGAGTTGAGTGTGGAAGAGAATCTATTGCAAGGTGTGAAAATATTGGGATTTCAACTAAGTGTTGAAGAGAGTGTTTTGAGGAACCAGAGAAAGTTGAGGAATTTAAGCTCAGGAGGGAGAGCGGAGGAAAATATTCGAGGAGAACCCTCTGAAATTTTCATTCAAAACTTTGAACAAGATTCATTCAAGAGGAAAGAGGATAATTCCAGACCATCACATCTGAAAGAACTATACAAAACTTGGCCGTAAGGAGTTTCGACACTTCGTAGTTCAGGAGTCTGGAATCGTTGTAAGTGCAAGGTCACCAACTCACGGAATTAATCACAACTGTTGGTTGTGCCAAGGACACATGGCAACGGAATGGGAAATCTGGAAGTCGAAAGCTGAGAGGGTTGTGTGAAAGGTGAGAAGGAGTTTCACAAAGTCGCGAAAACCAAAACCTTGTTGGGCCATAATAATTAAACAAGGCATCTTGTGCAAAGACTGGAGTTCGATGAAGAATGCTTTGAATAATATTGTAACAAGAGATCCAAATATCCCCGAAGCCCAAAGTTGCGAAGGGATAGATCCACGATCATATATCGTAGTCACATGTTAGACAAGGGGCCTGCGTATAGTGAGTTTGGGTACTCGTGGGGACCTAAATAGTTAATCCAACTCAGGAGTTTGAAGATCCAATACTGGGAGGTCGCGTAGTCCCAAGGTGGGAAGAGGGGCTTTCACCGGGAGTTGTATCAGAGCGGATACATAATTGATTTATGTAGAAAAGAGAAGTAGGCTAATATCGACGAGAGGTATCAGAAGCGTCAACACAATGACGTGTAGAAGACGTGTTGAGTCACTTGTAGCCAATAGAGCTATGTAAAGGGAGATGAGAGAACTGTGTGCATGGTTGCATTCCATGGAAACAACACAAAGGAGAGAAATTGATGCTGGAGATGTCAACGATGCAGAAATTGAAGAGGTAGAAGTCGAAGAAGCGGTAGTTGAGGATGTTGCAAAAGAATGTTTACTGAGAGAGGTTGTCAAGTTGGGGGCTAGAGCGAATATCGACATCCCAATGTATGAAGTAAGTTTAGACACAAAAGCGTTTCTTGATTGGATACTAGCAATGGAAAAGTATTTCGAATATGAAGATGTTGAGGAGGAGAAAAAGGTGAGATATGTCATCATTAGCTTGAAGGGACATGAAACACTATGGTGGGATGAACTGCATCTCGACAGGAGAAGCAAAGGCAAAAAAATATCAAGATTTGGCATCGAATGGTATCCTAGCTAAAGGAGAAATTCATACCCAAGGATTACCAGATAAATATGTTCAGGGAGATGAATAACCTGAGGCAGAAAGGGATGACTGTGAAAGAGTACATAGAGGAGTTCTACAGATTGAACATCAGGGTTGGATAGAGATAGAGATGAAGAGAAATTTTTCAGGGATATCAATGGACTGAGATATGATATCTAGGAAAAAATCAACATGACAACAGTTAGAACCATAGAGGATGCATACGAGTTTCTGCTAAAAGCAGAAGAGAAGTTGACCTAGAAGCAGATTCAACAAAACACAGGTTGAAGCTTGAACATAGGAAAAGGGGTTGCCCAGGACAAGGCACTGAAGCCCAAAGGTGAGGCGGAGAAACCACATAATCACTCTAAGAGATGAGGAAGTTCCCAAGGAAGGGAGAGTGGTTGTAGAAACTCTTTTCCCAGAGGAAGAGGAAGAGGCAAAGGAGGATAAGTAAGATGTTATGCCTGTGGAAATACAGGGCATATGTCTTAGGATTGTCCCGGGAGAAGAAAAGAGGGAGGTGAAGCTCACATTTTGGAAGCGCATAAGCGAGATGTTGAGGCAGAATGTCCAGAGGATGGGATGTCCCTGATGATGAAGAATGTTCTCTTAAAGCTGGAGACATAAATTGGGAAGCCAACACAAAGGAACAGTTTGTTCAGGACAACCTGCAAAATGAAGGACAGAGTTTGCAAGGTGATAATTGATAGTGGGAGCACTGACAACTTAGTATACACAAAGATGGTGGAGAATTTGGAGCTGGAGATGACTGTACACCCGAAGTCGTACAAATTATCATGGTTGCAGAAAGGTCATCATGTGGAAATCACTAAGAAATGCCTGGTTGAATTTAAAATAGGAGGATATAGGGATGAAATTATGTGTGATGTGATTCCCATGGATGTATGTGATGTTTTTTTGGGAAGACCATGGTAGTATGACATCAATGTGAGTCACGATGGGAGGATAAATACTTACACCTTAGAGAATAATGGTAGGACACACATGTTACTACCAAATGAAGAGAAGAAGGTGAAGGATGATTCTAGCACGAGCATACTTCTCGTGAGTGGGAAGGAACTCTTGAATTAAGTGAAGAAGGAACAAGAGATGCAAGTTTTTGTAGTCAGGAAACCAAGGGTTATCCTTACCAGTACTTCAATGGAATATTTTCCTTAGGAAGTTCATAAACTGTTAGATAATTTTGTTGATATAGTAGTGGATGAGTTACCAAACTCATTTCCACCTATCAGAAGTATCAACCATCATATTGACTTGATTCCAGGAGAAAACCTTCTCATAAAAGAAGCGTATAGGTTTACACTTCAAGAGAATGAGGAGGAGAAAAGACAGGTTCAAGACCTGTTGGACAAAGGATTGGTTAGAGAAATCTTGAGTCTGTGTGCAGTACCAACTGTATTTAGTCTGAAGAAGGATGGGGGATAAATAATGTGTACGGACTCAAGGGCCATAAACAAGATCACCATCAGATGGATATTCACATTGCCAAGGATGGATGATTTGATAGATTGTTTGAGTGGAGCGAACTATTTTTCAAAGATAGATTTGAAAAGAGGATATCACCAGATAAGGATGAGGGAAGGTGATGAGTGGAAAACAACATTCAAGATGAATGAGGGGTTGTATGAATGACTTGTTATGCCATTTCGCTTGACAAACGCCCCAAGTACTTTCATGACGTTGATGAATGAAGTGTTGAAATATTTCATTGGCAAGTTTGTGATTGTATATTTGGATGATACACTTTTCTTTAGCAAAACTAAGGAAGAGCATATGAGGCACTTGATGTTGGCAATGAGGACGTTGCAGCTAGAGAAGATGTTTATTATTCTGAAAAATTTCTCTTTCATGAAGACATAACTCATTTATTTGGGTTTTGTAATTTCTTCAAATGAATTAAAGATGGATCCTGAAAAGGTGAGAGCGATCAGAGAATGGTTGTCACCGAGGAATATCTTTGAGTTAAGGAGCTTCCATGGATTGGAAAGTTTTTATCGAAAGTTCATCAGAAACTTTAGTGGGATTAGTGCTCAAATGATGGATACAGTGAAGAAAAGACAAAAGTATTTCAAATGGACATAAGATGTTGAAATGAGCTTCAACATATTGAAGGAGAAAACAACGAAACAACCGATTATGGTATTATCGGATTTCGGAAATACATTTTAGGTGAGATGTGATGCAAGTGGAGTTGCAATTGGAGCGGTCTTAGGTCAAGATAATAGGCTTGTTGCGTATTTCAATGAGAATTTGAATGAATCCAAGAAGAAGTACTCCACATATGACAAAGAGTTCTATGACATAATTTAATCCTTGAAGGAATGGAGGCACTATCTCATTCCAAAGAAGTTTGTTTTGTATAGTGATAACCAAGCTTTGCAATTCATAACCAGACAGGAGAAGTTAAACTAGAGATGTTCCAAGTGGATAGAGTTTATGCAAAATTTCAGTTTTGTTATTAAACATATTTTCGGTAATGCTAACAAGGTTGTTGATGCATTGAGTAGGAGAATTTTGATTATGCGGGAGTTTCAAGTGAAGACCTTGGGTTTTGATCACCTTAAGGAAATGTATCACACTGATCCATATTTTAGAGAAGCATATGAAGCATGTGTGGATCTTGCACTCGGAGACATAAGCCAGTGGGAAGAATATCTTATTCAGGACCGGTTGTTGTTCAAAGGATTCTAGTTATGCATACCAAGATATTTGATGAGAGAGAATTTGTTGAAGGAAAAACATAGTGGAGGTCTAGCCAGACATTTCAGCCATGAAAAAAAATTTGATCAGTTGAATGGTTCATATTATTGTCCAGGTATGAGAGCATAGGTGAAGAGGTTTGTGAACAATTGTAAAAATTTTCAGTATGCCAAGGGGAAGAATAAAAACACTAGGTTGTATCAACCATTGCCTATTATAGAGAGACCTTGGGATGTGATAAGAATTGATTTCGTGTTGGGGTTTCTAATGCAACAGAGAAGGAGTGACTCCATATTTGTGGTAGTTGACAGATTTTTGAAGATGGCACACTTTATCCCATGCCAAAAGACCAATGATGCAACTCATATTGCAATTTTTTTTTCCAGAGAGGTTGTGAGACTCCATGGAATTACCAGGAGTATAGTTTCAGATAGAGATACCAAGTTTGTTGGTCATTTCTAGACGAAATTGTGGAAGAAATTGGGGACAGATCTATCTTTTAGTTTTTCATATTAGCCACAAATGGATGGACAAACCAAAGTGGTGAATATAAGATTATGAGATCTGTTGAGGAGTTTGGTCATTGAACACCATAGTCAGTGGCATCAGATTATAGCACAAGAGGAGTCTGCATATAATGATTCAGGGAACAAAAGCACTAGAAAAATTCTGTTGCAAATAGTGTATGGAATGAATCTGAGAGGAGTGTCGAAGTTGAGAGATCTGGAGAAGAGAGAATTTAGGAGCATTGGATCTGAATACTTCACTGCAGAAATGAAGGAATTTCATAATCAGATCAAGGATAAGTTGAAGAAGAGAAGTAGTGAATACAAGTGCAGAGTTGATAAACATAGGAGGAAGCTTGAATTTGAAGTTGGAGATCAAGTTCTAGCACATATTAGGAAAGAAAGGTTTCCAAGGGAAACATATAATAAGTTGAAGTTGAAAAATATGGGGTCATATAAAATCCTGAGAAGATTTGGTGAGAATGCTTATGAGATAGAGCTTCCAAGAGATGTGGGAATATCACCCATATTCAACATTACAGACCTATATTCGTATAGGGAGGATGGATCCGAAGATCAAAAGAAGATCAAGTGGGAGAAACAAATTCCTGTAGCAGAGAAGCCATAGATGGAGAAGATCATAGATCAACGAGTTGGTAAGAAGACCAGAAGGAAAACGTATTTTGAATATTTGGTAAAATGGAAAGGACGACCAGTAGAAGATGCTAGTTAGGTTGGTGAAGAAGATATACAAAAGCATGGAAAGTTGGTACATAAGATCATGGATAGATGTCCATGAATTTTTCATCTAGAGGAGTATGATGCAGGAGCATCGCCTGCAAGGCACAAGCAGGAGACAACTAGCGCACTGACACATATTTTGAAATATTTTGAATTCCAAAGTTGGTGCATTAATATGATATCTATAAAATATTTTGAGTTATAAACATATTTAATGATCAGAGGCTGAGTCATCGCATAATATCGATGAGGGAATGTATTTTTGTTTAATGTGAAGGGTTGTAGTATAGATCTGGTGCATTCTCTCTCATCTGTCTAACTCAAATATTTATTGTAATAAATGTTTAGTAGTTGGAAGATTTTATTTTTGATAGGATAGCTTAGAATAGTTGGAGGGAAAGGCTCGAAGAGCACCCCTTATATTAAGGCTTTGTATTGTTTCCGAGAAGAGGCTATTGAATCTAGTGTGTAGATTTCCATTATAGCAGAGGGTCGAGAGCTACAACGAAGTAGCGTATGTGTATGAATGTAATTTTCAGTTGGATGAATATAACAGAGGAACAATGTCCCAAATGTATGGTGTTGATGCATCTCTCTGAATGAGTGAAAGGTAGACTTCCCTTTTTTGTTTGTTCTTTGTTATTTCTTGTTCATATGTCTATGTATGCATTTATGTGGTTGAATGTATGGGTCACTATCAAGAGTGAATAAGTTTCAGTTGTTTGTCTTCTATGAGCGAGTGCAAAGAGTGCATAGCGTCCGCAAGGATTGCGTTGATAGAGTCTGTTTCGACTCATAAGATCGGAAGCGATGACGTGAACTTATATCTAAAAGGAGTGCATAGACATCCATAAGGAGTGCATGACAGAGTTTCTAGATTCAAAGCTCAGAAGGAGTAGTGAGATTTTAGTCACGGAAGAGAGAAGTTGTTGAAGAGTAGTTGAAAGTAGTGTGGAATCATCCACAAAGGAGTTGAGTGGGGAAGAGAATATGTTGCAAGGAGTGCACAGATTAGGATTTCGACTTAGTGTCAAAGAGAGTGTTCTAAGGAACCATAGAAAGTTGAGGAAGTTAAGCTCGGGAGGGAGAGGGGAGGAAAATATTCAAGGAGGAGAACCCCTTGAAGTTTTCATTCAAACTCATGAACAAGATTTGTTCTAGAGGAATGCAGATAATTCCAAACCATCACATCTAGAAGAACTACACAAAAGTTGGTCGTAAGGAGTTTTGACACTTTGTAGTTTGGGAGTCTGGAAGCGTTGTATGTGCAAGGTCCTGAAATCACTATGTCACGAAATTTATCGCAACCATTGGCCATGTCGAGGATGCATCGCAGTGTATTGGGAAATTTGGAATTCAGAAGCCTGGAGGGTTGTGCGCAAGGTGAGCAGGAGTTTCACGAAGTCGCGAAAAATTAAATCTCGTTGGGCCATCATAATTAAAGGAGGCAAGTGGGGAGAAGACCGGAGTTTGGTGAAGAACACTCTGGAGAATCTCAAAACAAGAGATTTGGATGTCCCTGAAGCATGAAGTTGCGAAGGGATAGATCTATGATCATAGATCGTGGTCACCTGTTAGACAAGGGGCCTGTGTATAGAGATTTTGGGTACCCATGGGGACTTGACGAGTTAATATGAATCAAGAGGTTGAAGATCCAAGACCGAGAGGTTGCATAGTCCCAAGGTGGGAAAAGGGGTTTGCGCCAACATTCCTAAGGAAATGCACGAGGAATGGCCTAGAGTGCACAATGGATTGTTTTTTCTTAATAGTGCATTAGTATTAAATATTTCCAAGTATGCACCGATCCAATTTTTGTCAGTTGTGCCAAAAATTAAGAAGATGCCAACCAAAATCAAGAAAGGAATCATTGAAAATTTTTATTGAATGATTCATGCTAGCAGCATACAAAGACGTGGGACATATAAAGAATGATTTTTGTTTTTTCTACAGGGAGCATAGGCGAGAACCATAAGCATGCGGGGTATTTGTATGATACGGATAAGTGGAATACAACATAAAGAGATAGTGCTCCCCAACAAAGAAATATCTAAAAGGAATCTTTAACATCAAAAATAGAGTTAGATATTTTGTAGTTGGCTTAGCTATCAGTATCGATATCACTTTGAGTCTATTGTGTTATTTTAATTCTTGGAATATAGTCATGTGTCTATTATATGTACGAGTTTTAAGAAAAGGCGCATTGTACAACATGTTGTAATATGTGTCTTTATTGCTCAATGTGTATCTCTATTATGATGGAATACTTCTAGTAATAAATATATGACAGTTCTAATTCATTATGCATTTATTATTTATGATTTCAACATGTCTTTGTGTGTGTTGTTTTAATTCTTAGTCTCAATATTTTATCATACATGAGTTACATGGATGCCAATTGTAGTGGATTTTTCGTGTGTTTGAACATTCATCCCTATCACAATACCATATGGTCTCTGATATCCTCTCTACATCTTGGGTGAGACCTTCCTCGTCCTTGGATGAGGATTGATATGCCGATACTTTGGGATTTTTGTTGGATAAATATAGAAGAAACCTGGGTTTGAAACTCCTCAGTGTTAAGAAGGATGGGATATGTGCAAGCATGGATCGAAAGTTCCCAACACCTAACAAGTAAAATTAGACTCAACAAGAGGTAAATAAGTTGACCTATTGGCGGAAACACCCAGGTAATTAAAAAAAACATTGTGTAACTTTGTATGTGCAACCACACGTTTTTCTTTGACTTGGGTAATTCGTAAAATTACCTAGAAACTAAAGACTACTCTAGAAAACAAAATTGAACATGGATGGAATTACAACCTAGGAATATGGAAGTTGAACCAACAATCAATAATATGTCCAACGTGGAAGTTTTTTTTTGTTGGGGGGGCATGCATACTCTTTGAAGTTAAATGTCCCACAAATAGATAGAAGGTCACCTAGATGGGAGAGTTCGATGTCTAGGTATGAGAACACTCAGTTAAGAATCCATGTGAGTCCAAGTACAAGGGAACTCAACTAGTAGTTGAATTAAATTCTTGGGTAATAGTTGTATTGTCCGAACTGGAGAGGAATCACCCAGGTGAGATTTGAAGTGAGAAATTGACTAAAAAGAAAGAGAAAATAGCCCAACAACTACAAAAATGAAAATGAGAACTTTTCATTTGATTTAAATATCCAAAACATAATGACCATGGATATGAATGGTTAGTAGAATTGACGACCTAAATTATTTGTTCATTGGGTTTTCTAAGATTTGGGTGAATTCAAATGAAACTTTAGTGTACAAAGAGTGTATTGTTGTTGTGATCATGAATTATATGGAGTTGATAAAATAATTATTCTCCCAAGTGTATAGAGATCTTATCTACCAATCCATAGCACAATTTAAATGCCCAATGAAATCATCATTATAGGGAATGAACTTATCCCACAGGGAGTTCCAGATATATGGGAATTACACAACAATTACAATAAAAATTCAGAATTATCATAGATATTTTACCCTGGAAACCAAATGGGGAAAACCAATATATAATGGTTCTTAATATTCTTCTCTCTGCAAGTATGCTAGTTTTTACAATGCTTTTCTCGAACAAAAATCCCTTTGGAAATGAGGTTGAGTGAAGGAATAGGAGGACCTAAGGGGGAAGGGAAGGAAAACTACCATGGATCTTCACTTCTCCTTCCTCGTCCTTATCTCATATTCATTTTTTATAATTTAATTATATATATATATATATATATATATATATATTCAACTTTTTCTCTCACTCATTTGTCTCATTCAGTTTTATAGTTGCATCATTTCACATAGCTTTCATGACCTTGATGAGTTGGCATGTTGTCTTGCAGGTACTAAGTATTCATAATTATTTTGTCCCTATGCATTTCATATCAATAACAATACTCTTCTCTTCTCTATGGGAGAGTCACACTCTTACTATGTTACACTCACTTGTATACTTAGACAATTTGTTTTCATCTGAATCATAGTCATTTAATTATACATTCATGAAACATGCGAAACAAAGACAACACTTGTGAAACAAACAAGAGACATAGTTTATAGTGTGGGAAGCACCAACGGAGCCTAATAGCCATATTAGTCTTATTATTGTGAAACAATTACAATATGGGCTCTATTGGATCAATTTATAACTTGGGAAAAGTCACGTGACTCACCTCCCCTCACCAACTCACACACAAATTTATTCCACCAAGACCCGTTCATTGTAACATCTTTCCAATCTCTATGGTGTGCCCCAGATGTGTTCCCACCACATATTCATCATCCCTTCTATGTCAGAATGCTTCATCAAGCCAATAGGGACTTTTTATTTCCCTCATAGCATGCCTCCTCCACACCTATGATAAGACATCACCAATATTCACTTGTGTGTCCCACTCTTGGTTACCTGTATTACATGTCTTTGCAACTCTACCTTAGTCACTTGACTCCTTTCTTGCTTGTTCCCTTGTTCACCATTCCTCCTTGGCTCATATAACTTGTGCTCTTTTATGGACTCCAACCATATTCTTCGTGAATCGTCATTTCCTTTGGGTTTTTCACCCATTCACAAACCGATGTGCCCCTTTGCAGAGCAGTGCACCTTTGAGCTCGTGCGCTCATTTGAATATTTGAATCCTTTTAGAAACAAATGCCCCATCCTTGGGTGTGAATCCCATGTTTAAGGTCCACATCCACATGGGAACACCCTTCCCTTGTGCATTTTCTTGAGCCAACTAATGCGAATTTTCCTGGGTGTGTCGATGGGGTCATCCAACCTCTCCCACAAGCCCATGTTTCAAAGGAAAGACGAGTCCACTACTTGGGCGTTCTGCCAAATTTCCCCATCTTTGCCCAAACACAACCCAATTCCTCATCATACATTGCAAGACAGTTGAGGTGTGTTCCTCGTTGGGTTCACACATCATCATCATGAGCCTAAGGTGCTCCTTCCCACACATATAAGACTCTGTTCTCCCAACCAATCACATGCCCCTTATTTTCTCTTGACTCGCTCACCGACGAGTCTTCCCAAGGATTTTTTACACTCAGTGATTTTCATAGATGGATTTACATCCCCCCCCCCCACTCTAAGTTTTTTCCATCATTGGAAACATCTATCGATGTCCATGGCATCTTTGTCCCATCTTCGGATCTCGTCACCACTCAACAACTATTGTCTCTCGTTGTTTTTGGCAAGGAAAAAATCAACTTGGGAAGTTTCATGATGTTTCATGTCTTCCTTACTTACTTATACTTCTATACTTATATTTTTCATCTCATTCTTCCAGGCATTGGATTCTATTGTACATTTGGCTAATTTGGTAGCTTATTTAATCATTGTGGCCACAAGAACTCACTTACTCATGCTCAAACACATTTTTTTCCACAAACTTGACACATCCAAAACTCTTCATATCTAATAATTCACATATCCTATCTTGTGTTCCCAACATACTTCACCAAGGCACCTCCTCAGGGCACCCCAAAGACCTCACTATCCCCAACCAAGACAATGATCCAATGTGTTGTTGTCTAATTTGAAGGTGGAGGATGGTTGGTTGGGCCATCTCCCTCATCTCCAATTTGTCTCTTTGTGATAAAAAAATATTCATTGTACTTCTGCTTTATATACATAAGCATCGACACACTTTAATTCATTACTCCTTCACAATCTTCAAGAAGTCGTTCTAACTCAGGGTCATATGGCCATTCATTTTGTCCAAGTTATCTAGAGGAGGAATCAACCTATAATTCATTAGTTATGCTCCCCCAAGGTTGTTATGCCTCCCTCTTGTCCTCTTGGTCAACGGATGGTCTCTGCTCTTGTTCAATGAACATCTTTATCATCCTTAACTCTATGACTTCCTCCAATATTTTTTGCAATTCCTCATACTTCAAAAAACAAATCTACCAAGCCATCCACTACCTTAACTATATCTACAACTATGTATTCAACATCAACAAGCCTATGTTCCATCAACACCAATATTCTTTCATTTTCCATGTTTGGTTGTCCAACCATCACCCCACATCATCCAAGTTCTCCACCATAAGGCTATCTATTCTGGATGTCCACAACAACCAACTTCAATGGGTTCATTTGCATACCCCCTTCCTTTCTCCTCATTGTACGAACAAAACATGGAGTCTATCCTAAGAAAATGGATAAGTTGTCCATATGAGGAATATGTTCTACCTTTTCCTTCCTCATGAACACTTGTCCCAACACAACGTCGAAATCTTCCATATGAACAATGTTGAAACTCGTCCTTATGCACCAATCTCCAAGCTTCAAAAACATGTCATTGGCCACCCCAATGACCCTCTCAACACCAAATTTGGTTTCTTTGAAGGTTGTCTACATTGGCTCAGGATGTACTCCAAGTCTCTGTACCATATCCTCCATTAATAAGTTATGAGTCACCCCATTTTCCACCATAGCCAACACTAACTTCCCACTTAGTTTTTCATGTGCATAGAAAAGTATTCTATAATCTTAATCTTGGCTCTCCATGGATTGTCTTTTGGTGACAATGCTCAATACCTTCACGACCCCAAGAGATAGGTCGTCTACTTTCTTCAAAGCATTCAAATTCCTTTCCAGAGGAAAATTCTTTGAATAGTGTTCCTTGGCTCAAATCCAACACGAAATAAACTTCTTCTCTTTCATTGCATCCATTTTCTTAGAATTATCCTCAATATCGTTGGGTGTCTTTTTCTTTCCTTTATCCTTTTTATTCTCCTTCCATTGTTGCTTCTCACCTTGGGTATCCTCAGTACACCTAAGAATTGTCTTGGCTTCACCTCTGAAGTCCAGTAGTTTGTCCACTGTAGTGATGGTTGTCACAAGGGTATGCACATTTTTGAATTGCAACTCACTTTGTGCCCACRRCTACAGACCATTCATGAAGTGGGAAATATCTCTTCCTCTAACATATCCTTGATCTCCAACWTGATCCTTGTGAATAACTTAATGTAGGCCTTGATATTACTAGTGTTCCTAAGATCCAACTACTAATTTCAYGTGATCCATGCTTGGTTTCATAGACAAAAATGTGCCTTCAAGGATACCTTCATATTTGTGTAGTTTTCGATCTTCTCTACAGTTCTCCTAGATCCCAATTCTTCCACCTAGTTTCTCCACCAATTTTTTTAGCAGTCCTTGTCAAGAAAATCGCAATGACAATCACCTTAGATTCATCCAAAGTTTTGTTCAACTTATCTAAGTACTACTCAATTTACCAACAAAATTTTGGAAGAAACTTAGCATTGCTAGTACCATCTTATGGATCGAGTTCATTTATCTTGATCCTCTTTGGCATGAAAACTAACCTCTTTCCATTGGTCAAATCTCATTTCAACAATCCAATGGTGTCATATTGGTCCTTCAACTTATGTGTGATTAATTCTAGTGCATAGTTTGTTTCCTTGAGTCTATCCTAAACGTCATTGGTCAAGGTGCTTGTGATATCATTCACAATTAGTTGGCACTCTTGCACAAATTCGTTAAACCCATGCAGCATCACACCTATCTCACTCTCCATTTTTTCAACCTTCTCACCATGATAATACATCGGGTTAGTCATGTTCTCAACAATATTCTCCAAGATAACAAGTCAATCCTTCATTCTTCATATATTATGCTCCCTCTCGGTTTCACTATCATCTATGTGTTACCCAACCATGGAAAAGACTCCAACTATATTCACTCTACTTACAAGAGGTTTGTCCAAGGAACCTAAGAATTCCCTGAATGACTTCACCAAAATGAAGCGATCAACTCTATGATGAAATATGTGACAATTTATGTGATCATCCACCTTCTCCAAGCACTTAGTTCAACCCGCATAATCTGCTCTTGGTTTTCTCAAGGTGTGTGCACATAATTGTTCTGAAGTTACAACCTTGTACCCAACTTGGCACTTACTTCTGTCGCAAATCACAAGTCAACCAATGTATGTGCCCAGACCACCTCTGTGATGGATTAGTCTACCTCACTGAACCATTCACCAAGTTGATGCACAAACTATCTCACAAGTTTTCTATGATACCACCTAACAAAAATCCACAATATTATTTCCCGAATCTTGTGATTATACACTTCATGAGGGAATGTGGCACCATAATGGTTCTTACTTGACTTCTTGGAAACAACAACGGTACTTAACATAGACTATGACTCTCCACCTAGAGCATACCCATACTCTATTCTAGGATACAGGCGAGTCACACTCCTACTTTGTGAAACTCTCTTATATACTTAGACAATTTTTTACCAACTTAACACTTAGTCATTTAAGCACACATTCAAGAAAAATATGAAACAAAGAGAACACTTCTGAAACAATCAAGATACAAAATTTATTGTGTGGGAGATGCTTCACACCTAGCTTAGTCTTATTATTGCGAAATAGTTATCATATGAGCTCTATTTTATTGGTTTCCAACTTGGGAAAAGTCACACAACTCGACTCACCTCACCAACTAATACATAGATTCAACCCACAATTACTTTCTCATCACAACAACTTTTGCAACCTTTGTTGTTCATCCGAGACGTGGACCCACCACAACCTTACTCTCCCTTCTCTATCGCAAGACTCCACAAAGATAACACATACTTTGGGTCTACCTCATAGCATGCCTCCCCCAGACCTGTGAGAAGACTTTACCAAACTTCACTTGCGCATCCCACTCTTGGTTACTTGTCTTCTATGTATTTGCAACTCTACCTCAATCGCTTGATTCCTTTGTTTCTCATGCCTATTCACCGTGCCTCCTTGTATAATTCTCCTCATGCTCTTATACAGTCTCCAACTATCTTCTCAATGATCCCTCTCGTCCTTTGGGTGTCGCTACCCTTCATGAACAGGTGTTCCCAAATGGACTGATGTCGTCCTTCATGTATCGACGTGACCATGAAGCTATGTGATTGTTTGAAATTTCACATCCTTTTGTATTCATGTGCCCTATTCTTGGGTCGGCTTCTCATGCTGACACACCCCATCCACATGGGTGTGCCCTTACCTTGTATATTTTCTTGATATAACCAATGTGACTCTTCATGGGTGTGTCGATGGGGTCATCCAACCTCTCCAATGCACCCATGTTGTCGAGGGAAGATGGGTCCACTCCTTAGGTGTGTGCCCAAGTTACCTTGTCCTTGCCTAAACAGAACCCAAGTCCTCATCATCTGTCACAAAGGAAGTGAGGCGTGTGCCACCTTGGGTCCACACATCACCATTGTGTACCGAGGTCCCAAGGTTCTCCTGCTCATATCTACAGGACTTCGCTCACACGACCGATCGCATGCCCCTTCAGTTCTCTTCAGCCACTCATGGTCGAGTCTTCTCAAGGATTGTGAACGATTGGTGGGTGTCTTGGAAGTATTTATACCAACGTCTTTTAAAGTGAAATATTTAAGGAAAAATGTATACCTCAATAGATTTGATCCCTCTTGAAACTTGGTATATTTAGAGTTAAGAAGGATCTAGGCTATTTTTTATCTTAATCATAGAATTAATATATTATATATATATATATATATATATATATATATATATATATATATATATATATATATATATATATATATATATAAAATTCTTAGCATTTCTAAAAAAACTTCAAACCTATGCCCCCTCTAAACTTTAATCATTCATGGTTGAAGGAGGACGACTATAAAAGAATTATTGGATATAAGGGGATTCACTTGAAGCAGGATATAGGTGCATATTTTATACCAAAAATGGAATATTACATTGAAAGGGTAAAACATGCTTCGATGTCTTGGTCTCGGTTTTCAACTTAAAAACAATTTCTTTGTGGAGAGAAGTAGAGAGAAGGATGATATGTTCATCGACAAAACTGCAGACTCTCTTTTTAGGGAGGAGGAAGAAGAACCATGAAGTATGCTCGCAAAAAAATAAGAGATTCTGGTTTTAGAAAACCAAATGGAGGTTAGAGCGGTGTCATTACATGAAGGCAATAACAACACCATTTTTTCCACAATTATGAAAATCGTCACAGACACCTAAAATCGATATTGGAAATTAAGAATGGAGAAGGGAAAATGGTCTCTTCTTTTGATGAGATTTCCAAGGAAAGTGTGGATTTATTCTCAAGTTTATTTTCAAAGCCTCCAAGATGCCCTTTCCTGGAAACTTTAAAAGTTTTCGATCTTTTTCCTAGATCCATAAATGAGGAGATGAATGACTCCCTTCAGCCTGAGATAAATTTCCAAAAGAAAGAGTCCCGGGACGGATCGTTTAATAGTGTAATTCTTTCTTAGATTTTATGATTTAGTTAAGGAGGATGTGCTTGAGGTACCCAGGGAATCTCAATCTTTAGGAAGAGTTCTAAGTTCTTTAAATAAAACTTTCTTATCCATAATACCAAAGCAAAAATAATTAGTGTCTTTTGAATAATTTAGACTAATATCATGATGCAATTTGATTAACAATTTAATCTCAAAGATAATCACCAATTATCTAAAACTGATATTAAATAATATATTCTCCTAGGAACAATTTCACTTTATGGAGAAGAGGCAAATTCATGATGTTGCATCTCTAGAACAAGGAGGCCTTGTATTTCATTAAGCTAAAAGGATGCAATATGTAATCCTAAAAATCAATCTGTCTATGGATTATGACAGGGTTTGATGAGTTTTTCTTAAGCTTGAGTTGATCCAAATGAGCATGAATCTAAACACTATAAACTGGATACTGGGTTGTGTAGAATCATCTTCTTCATTAATGGGTCTCCATCAACGTCCTTTAGGGAATCAAGGGGACTTTGTCAGGGATTCCCTTTACCCCCATTTTTATTCTTATTCATGGCTGAAGGTTCTGAAAGTTTAAGTAAGATTGTTGTAAATGCCAAACAAGATGGAATCGTGAAAGGAATTAAAGTCTCCTCAGATGTTTTTGGAACACATTAAGAATTAAAGTCTTCTTAGAAGTTTTTGGAACACATTTATTTTTTGTTGATGACATAATGGTATTTGGTGCAGGTACATTAAAGAAATTCCATCAGTTGAAGTCACTTTTGAATATTTTATGTTCAGTCGTAGGTCTGCAAATAAACACATTGAAATCTTCTATGCTATAGAATGGCATAAATGAAGATCTCCTGAATCAAATGTCTAGTCTCTTACTTTTCAAGTATAAGAGAATAGAAGCAAGGCTCAAGTACCTTGGTTTTGTGTTAAAACCATGTGGCTATAGGGTTAATGATTGGCCTTGGCTCACCATGAAAATCCAAGTCAGAATTTCATCCTGGACTTTTCATCTATTGTCAAGACTCAAGAGGTGGTCACTTGACTCGCTTGGACTATGTTCTTAGAAACATTCTAGTCTTCTGGGCGTCCATTGCAAAGATTCCAAAAAATATTCTAAATCAAATTTGAAAATCTTGTTCCCAGTTCCTGTCATCGGAGAAAAAAGATGAAGCTAGAATGCCCCTGGTTAAATGCACACAAATCACTAAACCAAAATGGTTACGCAAATGGGGAGTAAAGAACATATTCTAGTTTACAAAACCTTTGGCAGCAAAAAGATTATGGAAACTATCTCATAACTCAATGCTTTGGGGACAGGTAATGGCTGTTAAATATAATGTAACCTCAACAGTCTGACTGTACACTTCCAACTGTTCTAGATAGCTGTACTTTCTATTCTTGATTTGCTTGAGCTTATTTAGCTCAGTTATTTCCCATTGAATTGTAACCTCTTCAATTCTTCTTACATTCCAATATATTGTTTTATGTTCTATTCTTTTCTCTTTGCATTTCTTTCTTCACAATTTATCATGGTATCAGAGCTACAATAGTAAGCCTCTTCACACAGGCTGGAGAGCAACACGATCCTCATAGTGTAGAGCTTACACGGATCTTGCAAGCAGGTGACACAGACTTTTCACAAGGCTTGGAGAGTTGTTCGTACTACTCTCAAAAGATCATCATAGGAAGCTTGCAGAGGAAGAAAAGCATACAACGCTCAAAAGGTCGAGGAAGAAGAGAGTGCAGAAGAAGAAACTTTAAAGATTCTTGTAATTTTCGAGAATCGTCAAAGATTGACGAAGAAGAGCTGTAGGACGAAAGAACATTTAAAGAACTCGAAGAATTCGTTCAATTCGTTAAATATTCATGCAGAAGGCAAGAACGTTGAAGATTTCATGGACATTTGGTCAAGTTCGTGGAAGATTGTTAAAGAAAGAAGAAGCGTTTAAAGAATTGCAGGAATTCTTCAAATCTGTCAAAGATTGAAGAAGTGAACAAATAATTCATGAAATTCTTTCAAATCTTTGAAATATTCACGAATCTTTCTTCCACCGGAGAAAAGAACGCATTCCATGTGCAAAGAACAACCATTGAGGTTGTAAGATTCGTCCTGTGAATGGATCCAAAGCGGAAAACCAGTTCAGAAGGAATGAAGAGAGAGCGGAAAAGGAAAAAGAGTTTCAGTCGTTAGATCTTGCGCAAAGGACCGACGGCCGTTGGATCAGCAAGAAGGTGCACGAGGTTTAGTCCTCTGGAGTGCCAAGGAGAAATTTTGACTTGTGAAGTCATGAAATACCAACATCATCTGGACCGTCCTTCAAGAAACACATGGAGAGATCTCGACATTTTGCTTACTCACAAAGTGTAAAGGTTAGAAGACTGCCATGAGAATTCACAAATCGCGTAATCATGAGTCATTCTGGACCGTTGGATTGAGAAAGATCTTGAGCCGTCGATCTTATCCCATCGCAAAATTAGGAATCGGGAGTTGGACGCGCAAAGGTGATTGCACCCCAAAAACTTTGATACGCGATATTGCGAAATCCTGAGAGGACTTGTGAGCCGTCCATCTCAGAGGATAGGTGGCAACAGATCCAACTGCCATCAAATCGACATATCGGAGTTCGCGGTTTTGAAAGACCATCGCAACAAGAGTTCTAAACTTGCGAAATCATAATTCATGAAATAACGATACAATCTCTACCGTCCATTTGTTTGGACACGTGGTAGACATCGAGGAAACCGTCAGCGTTTCAGCAATCGCGGTTTCAAGTTGTCAGAGAAATTTGGAGTCATTGTTGGGTATGTGTTATATTCTTTGCATGAGTAGTAGTGTTTGAGCGCCTACACCGGGCGTGCAGGGGGGTTAGAGGGGGGGCTTCTAGGCCCCCCCTCGGGGGGTGTAGGGCGGCAGAGCCCCCCGCACGGGGGTTCGGGGGCAGCGCCCCCAAATTTTTTTTTTCGGGCCGACATATTTCCACCGGGCCGACATATTTCTGGGCCGACATATTTCCGGGATGACATATTACCAGGACGACATATTTTCGGGACCACATGATATTAGGTGGTTTTTTGGCACATGGTTTTTTGCCGATGGTTTTCTATTTTCGATTAAGGAATTAGGGTTTTGGACTAATCCAGGTCATTGGGTTAGGGTTTTGGATGCCGCTGGCTCCTATATGTATATTGTATTGTAAGCAATGTAACACAATGTATCAATATAATATATGTTGGTTTTCCCAGTTTGGGTTTCCAGGTGAAAAATCTCTGTGTAATGTTTGTGTTTGCCATTGTATCTTTTCTGTTCTTTTCTGAATATCAGTTTGCAATAGATATTGTACAAGGTTAGAATTTATATTCGCAAGTCGCGAACTCGCGAAACGATGAGGACCATCCATCTTGAGGGGACGCGTGGCGTCAATCCAAGGACACGGGAAAAGTCTCGAAAAGGAAAGGGCCATCGGCACATCGGGATTCAGTAAATCGCAAAACCTGAGGACAAGGGATCAGGTTTCATTATGGTGAAAACCCCGTAAACGATCAGAGTCGTCCATCTTGAGGAGATAAGTGGGCAAGATCAGGAGAGTCAATAGGAACATCGGGATTCAACGTTTCGCTAATCCTGAGGACAAGAAACACGAGCATTTCGGAACTGAGAAGTCTGAAATACCGACAAGAAGAAAGCTCCGTTTTGGGACCTAGCTAACGTCATCTCATCAAAACAAGGGATCGGGAATCTCCACGGTGAAAACCTCGAAGCAGCCTTGAGCGGTCCATCTATTGGGACGCGTGGAAGAAATCAAGGCCTTTGGAAAAATCCTGATAGGAGAGTGCATTGGCATTACGGGATTCAGAAAATCGTGAATCCTGAAGACGAGACGTCCACAGCAGTTGAAGTCTCTAAATCGCTAGAAGTGATCAAGACCATCCATCATAGGAGGATGCATGGTGGAGATTAAAGCATTTGGGAAATCTCCTGAAGGAAAAAGTCTCCTATCAAGAAATCAGTAAATTGGAGATCTGGGAATCGAGGAGTCGGAAGAGCTCGTCATCAGGGTTCACAAAGTCCCGATTCGCGATATCCCAATAAGATCTGGGCCGTCGGATCACAAGAAGATTTGGAGCATTGAATTGTCCAAAGGCGAATTTCGCATTACGACAATTTGAAAGACAAAGAACCGGAAAATCCCGTAGCGCTTTAACATCAAGGCACATGGTCACATTGCACCATGACAAAGGACAATTCAAGGCTGATAAGCTCCCTTCGGCGATTGCCAAATCGACATTTTGGCGATTGGAGGAAAATACGAAATTTCCCTCTATTTTTTTTCTGAGATTTGTTTTCTTTCAAAATAAAAAAATAAAAAAAAATATGTCGTCTAGCAATTTAGGACCAACTTAGGGTGAGATTCTTCTGGGAAAGAATTACGAGTTTTGGTCTCTTCGGATGAGATCCTTATTGCAAGCAGAAGAATGCTGGGAGCCAGTGGATCTTGGATATGTGGAACCAGATCCAACCGCCCTTTCTGCCATGAATAATCCGCAGAGAATTTCTGAGGCAACACTGAGGAACAAAGAAAATAAAGCAAAATTCTGGATTCAAAATTCTGTGGATGACTCGATTTTCTCAAAAATCACAAGCACTGGTACTTCCAAATAGGCCTGGGATATTCTTAAATCTTCCTATCAAGGAAATGACAAGGTCAAAACAGTTTAACTGCAGACCTTGAGGACACAATTCGAGACTTTACGGATGAGAGAGTCCGAAAATGTGGATCAGTTCATGACCAGAGTCATGGGCATCATGAACTAGATCAGATTGACTGGTGACTGATCAACGCATTGTTGAGAAAATTCTCATAAGTTTACCAAAGAAATTCAAAATGGTTGTAACAACAATCCTTGAATCCAAGGATCTATCAAGATTTTCAACAGATGAATTAATTGGTTCTCTGGTGACACATGAGACTAGATTGCATCTCACAGATGAGTCAATCTCAAATGCTTTCAAAAATCAATTCTCCTTCAGCAGAGGGAAAGTCAGAGGAAGAAGCAGAGGTCACCAAGGAAGAGGGAGAAATCAATGTAATCCTCACTCCAATGGAGGTAACAGACAACAATATCCAAATCAAAATTTCCAAGGTCAAAGACAACATCAACAAAATCAACATCAGAATTTCCAGCCTCAAAAAGGCAGAGGGAGAAGATCAAATGAGAAATCAAGCATACAATGCTATTACTGAAAAAAGTATGGGCACTATGAATCTGAATGCAGGAAGAAGCAAGCAGATCAACTCTCAGAAAGAGCACATGTGTCAAATCATACGGGAGACACTTCAAGAGGTATGTTTCTCTCATGCCACAAGACTGAAGAACAACCTAAAGATCTATGGTTGCTGGACAGTGGATGCAACAATCAAATGACATGTAACAAAGAATTACTTTCATGCATTGATTCTTCAATCTCATCTGATATTACACTAGGAAATTATTACTTAGTCAAAGTTCAAGGAAAAGGAACTATTCCTATTCTTACTAAACAGAATGTAAAGAAAGACATAAACAATGTCTATCATGTACCGGATCTGAAACATAATTTGCTGAGTGTAGGATAGCTCATTGAACATGGCTATAAGGTACTTTTTGAGGGAGCATCTTGCAAAATATATGA
>JZKD02S1751644.1:280816-309771 GCA_000966675.3 Picea glauca
GTTACACAGACAGTGATTTTGCAGGTAGCCTAGATGACAGGAAAAGCACATCTGGACATGTTTTTCAACTGGGCACGAACCTAATCTCATGGGCATCAAAGAAGCATCCAATTGTTTCAATATCTTCTGCAGAGGTAGAGTATGTCACTGCTACCTCAACATCTTGTCAAGTTGTGGCTGAGAAGAATATTGAAAGATATGTCACATACAAAAAATGATCCAACTCCTATTTTTTGTGATAATACTTCAACAATTGCTTTATCCAAAAACCATGTGTTTCATAAGAAAAACAAACACATTGACACTTGTTTTCATTTCATACACGAGCTAGTCAATAATGGTGATATTGCACTACAATTATGTGGTTCTCAAGATCATCTTGCTGATATCTTTACAAAGCCACTAGGAAAGTCAGTTTTTTATTTTCAGAGACAACACTTAGGAATAATCAGTGCTGATGTTTGTAACTGTTGATTTTAAGAGGGAATGATAAATATAATGTAACCTCAACAGTCTGACTGTACACTGCCAGTTGTTCTGGACAACTGTACTTTCTATTCTTGATTTGCTTGAGCCTATTTAGCTCAGCTATTTCCCATTGCATTGTAACCTCTTCAGTTCTTCTTACATTCCAATATATTGTTTTATGTTCTATTCTTTTCTCTCTGCATTTCTTGCTTCACAATTTATCAATGGCATCCAAATGTTTTGTGGGCAGGTCTTTTGTGAGTTGGCTAAGAGAGCTAGTTAAAAAAGTGGCAAACAATTCTGTTATTTGGAAAATCTTGCTTGGCGTAGCTCCGATCATAGGTGATTGGATTTCGTGGAAGATAGGAAATGGTAAAAGCGTCTGGGTGGGGGAATACAGTTGGGAAGGGGCGTCAATCGAGTGGAAACTTTCTAATAATTTGGTGACAGATCTTCATAGTGTTCACATTTTCAATTTATGGGATGAAAAAGAGGAAGAAATGGATTCAATAGGAAGAACTGTATGGAAATACTCATAAGTTCTTGGCCTGGTTGGGGAACAAGTAATCCAGTGGTTAGGGTATATAGACATGCTAAAATCCAATTAAATTTCATATGCCTTTGGTAAGAATACAAAGATTCTCTTTGATGGGAGATGAATCCTTTAAATGGAAATAACAATGTTAAGTTGGGATATCAGTTCGTAGTAGAAAACACAAGCGAGGATCCAAAAGCGACGGTGGTGGGAGGATATATGGAAGCAACATGCTCCTCTTGAAGTTAAACTCACCTTTTGGCTAGCACTTGATGAGAAATCGTTTACCTGGGACATAGGGAAAAAACGGGGAGGAATGGGCCAAGTTGGTGCACGCTTTTCTAAATCAGAGGAGGAGTTTGCACCCCATCTCTTTGTTTTCTGTTATTACGCAAAAAAATTCTGGTCAACGGTCATTTCTCCCCTAAAAGGGAACATGCAATATCCAAGCAACAACATGGACAAAAGGTACTTCAATTCGAAAAAAATCACATTTCGCTGAGGTATATGGTTGCCTCTTGGTACCGATATTTATTTCATCTAGTGGGCTATAAACATAGCCATATTTCATGACAAATTCATTCTCGAAGAGGGAGTTGTTGGCCTAAATGTCCATATTGTTGGGCAACGGAAGCAAAACAAATCATAAAACTAGAGCATAAATGAGCTAAATCAAACATGCATGAAACCAAGAACAACAAACATATAATTGACACAGTAATTTATGTGGAAACTCAAATCGAGAAAAAACCACGGACAATGATTATGGGTCTTCTTCTATTCAAGGGAGAATTACACTAGCCAACCCAGGCATACAACCATCCTCTCCTCACACAATGTGCTCGCTTTCACTCGCATTGTCCTCACATCGTCATTCACATTCACATTGTCCCCTACCTCTATGAGTATGCTCATATATATAACATGTATCACTCAATTATACTAACATAGTTATACGAACAATTCATAAGTAGATTGCATTCACGTGCATGTGCATGTGCATGTGCATCTGCATATAACCGAATGGAAAAATTAGTTGACATGTTTCCTACACATATATCTTCATATTTTAAAAATAGTTTAAAAAAACAAATTCCTTTCCGTGATGCCTAAGTGACGCCTAAGTTACAGGAAGGGGTCCCATGGGAAGATTTAGGGGTATTCACTTCTCTGTGGTCTTGGATTTGTTATTCACATTTCAGAGATCATATTTTCAAGATCCTCTATATGCCAGGCAAAGGATACAGCATGAATGATGAATTCACGACTTTATGGGCTTTATTGTTTTATGAAAACAAACTGAAAGTTAAGTAAAATTCAAAGGCTACAACATGAAGGATGAATTCGCGATTTTATGGACTTAATTGTTGTATGAAAATAGGTTGAAGGTAAGAAAAAATCAAGTGTTTGGAGAATCAAAAATAGTTATTGATTTTATTGATTGGGCAAACAATAAAATTTATATCCACGTGATTAGAGTACATGTACTTATTTCAAACATTAAAACTACCATGTCCGAGTTCTATTGATGCTATTATAAACACATATATCCAGAATTAAATGCTCAAGAAGACAAGTTTTCTAAAGAAGATCTTTAGATGGACATAGATTCTTTCAGAGCCTAATAATTTTGCGCGGGTGTTGTGTGATGAAAAATATTTTCTGATAATCTACTTCTTAAGGTCACGGCCAAGCCACACCAAATTGATGTAAGAGACCCCCTTGTTTGTGGGACAAGGGACCCCCCCTCTGCCCAACGATTTGACTGTTAAAGTCTACAGAGGTATACATACCCTACCCCCCTTTGGATTTGAACTTGTGACCTCTTAAGAGGAAACACATGTTCTTAACCATTAGGCCCATTCAAGCTGTATATATATATATATATATATATATAAATTTAATACAGTATAAATTTAAAATTTATTTTTAGAATTATTAAATTTAAATTATATTTTTTTAATTTTTTAAATAATATTGCACTATTTTATTATAAATATTTAAAATTCTAATCTAAAATATTATATATATATATATATATAATTTTAAATTAAATCATATAAATAGATTATATTTTTCCATTTAAATAATAAAAAAATATATCTATGAAGACCATTAATGTCCACTAAAACCAAAATTGGTTTATTGGACCTTAAGAAAGGTAAGAGATTAGTTGAATTTCTTTAAAATTTTATTTCCATCCTAAAAAAGAATTAGGAGAAGGGTTCCAAGATCACTATAGATTTGATGACTTAGAAGGTTAGGAAGGTTGGTATTGTGACAAATATTTTGAAACTAAGATCAAATTTGTTGGATTACTGAGAGGGGGGTGAATCAGTAATAGCGTAATTATAATATGGTTTCTTCAAATAATACAAGTGTTATATCAATTTAGAATGATTATCCAATAATGAGCAATAAGAAATGAACAATCACACACATGCACCGTACAATAGTGTTTTACGTGGAAACCCAAATTGAGAGAAAACCATGGAATGTTTTTTCTTATATGTTTTGAAGAATTACATTCATTGAAAGCACCAACTTCCTTTGTTTTCCAGCTGCAACTGGAAGGAGACTCCAACCCCCTAGTTTCTCAAGCTACAACCTGAGGGAAGCTCCAACTCCTCAATTCTTTGGCCATAACCAGAAGGAGGCTACAACCCCCTATGTTCTCCGGCTACAACTGTAATGTGACTACAACCACCTATCCTTGCCCCGTCCAACCGCCCTGAAGTAGAAGTAGAATGATGGAACCACTATCACAGTATCACTGTGAGATATACCATTGTAAACCTATACCAATAAACATGAACCATGCATCAACCATGCATCAACCTGTACCTCAACCTGTAATCAACTTGTACCATAAACAAGTGCATCAACCATGCACCAACCTGTACCATAAACAAGTGCATCAACCATGCACCAACATGTACCAAACAATCTGTAATCAACCTGTACCATAAACAAGTGCAACCAACCATGTACCAAGTATGTACCAATCATGTGTCAAATACTCATCAAGTATGATTCATCAATATGTACTAACATCATCAATTATACACCTCATGTATGTGTCAACTCATCAACTACTTGTCTCAACCATGTACCCAACTTGTACCTCAACCAAAAGCCCTCATCAATTTCATCATCCAAATATGATTTATAACTCTGTAATAGACCTGGTGTATATGATCATATACTTGCAAACCTTGATTAGCTTTAAACAACAACAGACTAGCATTTGCATCAAATGTTTCTTTAGTCTCACATGACTAGTTTTGGATTAGTCAACAACCCTAACTTGAAATAAACATAACTTTGTACCTGTAATGAATAAAGATCCAAAACTGATACACAATGTTCTTCAGTGTGTTCTATGCAATTCCTCCAGGTTTCACTACTTGGAACCTCTTAGAAAGGTAGTTATAGCAAAAATGACATACCTTGTTGAATTCTGACTTATTCTATAGGGTGACCTTGTAGAGCGTGCCCCGCATGGAATATTTGTTGAATCAACCTGAAAGTGTTACAAAGCATACTAGAGACTGTAGTCTAAGAGAAACATTTTGTATTACTGAATTTGGATTGGTTATGAATAAGTTATGATGTTTTTACTCGAAACACCTGTTTTATGAATTTTTTACCACAGATACTTGTATATGTTTCCGCAATGGAACAACAATTTCATGGTCAAAATCATTATAGACAAAAATTTATTGCGAAAATGGTGAGATGACCTGTAAATAACATACCTTAGAAAATATCATCAAAAGAATTTATCCTTCCTTGAATTCCGGCCTTCTTTTCTTCACCTTCCCTTAGAAATTTGGCTTAGATATCCTTTGTTTACCTAAGACACCTATAGGTATTCAATATGCTCAAGTGTGTCTGAAATGAGAGAGCTTTGCCTCTTATTTATACTCTCCAAGTAGCTTCCTTAAAAACATCTTCTTGGTCACTTTGCCCACTTTCCTTTTTTTAGGGTTAACCCACTTCTAATTTCTCCATTAAATTTATTATTTAAATAATTTATTTTGTATTCACTTTGAATTATAGTACACTCATCAATTCACTTTATTATTTACCTTCTAAAATCTCTTAAACCACTTTGACTACTTTGAGCTTTTGGGGCTTCTAGATGACATAAGAGGGTCCTCCAACTTCATAAGGCCATAACTCAAACCGTGAGGAGTTATGTGACGTTCAACATAATACCAGAAATTGAATGACAGGTACCATCCATGTAGAATAATATTACCTGCAAATATATCAAAACTCATACCATTATCCACCAAGCAAACTTGGGTCCATTACCCAAACCTGGGTTCTCCAACTTCTCATGGCCATAACTCTCTAACCGTGAGGAGTTATGTGACGTTCCACATACCACCGAAAATGGCATGACAAACACTATCCATCTAGGATAGTTTAAATGAAAAATTCACTGACCTTCATCTCATTACTCCACAAATAAGCATGGGCTCTCTAACCATAATTCTAGGATAACACAATCCACAAAACGTCTTCCCATGAGGGCTTTCACCATAAGGGGACCACTTTGGAGTTCATCCATTTCTACTTATTATTAACCATGACAAGACATTAACGAGTCATCTTTACATCAAGGGTTGACATCAATGAAAACCAACCTTAATCAACAAAAAATGGTTATAAACAAGGTACTCTAAGAAGAGGTGATATCCATATTCAACTAATGTCACAAAGGTGAGAGATCCTTTCATGCCATGGTATTTCGAGAATACCATGATGTTTTGAAAATTTTCTTTTGTCCAAAAAAAACACTGATAACTTATACAATATATTTTTCATGTAATTCTATACAGTAATACTAAAAATATTGTAATATGGTAATATTTTATTAATAATATATAATGATTTTTTTTCTTTTAATTTATAAAACTATTTTTTTTTTGTAACTAGGGGAATCGGTAACAATGACAGTATCATACTCGCGTGACACAATGTCGAATCCTGTCGGCAGCCTTATAACCCTTAGGGAGAAATCACACCGCCCACAAGCATGTCCTCTGGATAAATCGGGGTGAGAATCAACCTTGAGACCTCTTTTTACATATTTCCTTTTATTTACAGAACACTTGTGAATCAATCTAAAACTATATTTTTATTAAAAAACTTTAGATATAATATTTTATTAATAATATATAGTATTTATTTTTTAATTTATAAAATTTAATTATTTATAGAAAATTCCTCATGCTTCATAGTTTTAGTTGATATATTATACATTAATGTATATCCATATATTTTTTAATTTTAATTTTTAAAATCTTATTATTTTATTTATAGAAATTTTTTAATGCTTCATAGTTTTAGTTGATCTATTATACATTAATATATATCCATATATCTTTTTAAATGTAAATTCATATACTTTTCATTTTATACATATACATTTTGTGAAATGTATTTTAGTTTTTCATATAGTGTGTGAGATATAATTTTTTATCTAAAAATTCTAGAGCTTCATAATTTGAGTTAATGTATTTTCATTATTTCATTGTAAATATATATTTTAAGTTGATATTTTTACATTTTATTATTATTTTTAAATGAAGTTATTCATTATTTTATTCATATACATTTTGTAAAATGTATTTTAGCTTTTCATAGAGTGTGTGAAATATAATTTTTTATCTAAAAAATTCTAGAGCTTCATAATTTGAGTTAATGTATTTTCATTTTATCATTGTAAATATATATTTTAAGTTGATATTTTTTCATTTATTATTTTTTTAATGAAGTTATTTATTAATAATATATATAATGAAAATATTAATATTCAGTTATATAGTATTAATAATAAGTTATTGCATTGATAGTGAAAAGGTGTTTTACATTTTAATATGATGGAGATGTTGTACCATAAAGTAAACTTAATATAATGAAATATTTAAACAAATTAATTTCTTATAATAATTTTTTAATCAATTAACATTAATTTTAATTAATATTATATATTTTAATGTGATTTTTTTATTAATTAACACTAATTTTAATTAATGATATGTTTTAATGTGATTTTATTTTTTTATATTCTTAGTAATACTATCTCGTATAATGTATTTTAATTTTTGTAATTTTTTTTGTTTTTCAAAATTATTACTTTGAATTTACTTGTCTTAGTTCCATGCGTGGTTAGATTTCTACCTAAAAAGTGCAATCACTACTCTTAACACAATAATATATAGAATGTATGTCGTAGACGAGTAGTAGATGTGAGAAGCACCTATCATTAATTAACTTTGCGTACAACAACTCACATCATATATCCCAAATATTTATATTTGAGACGTCGGTTATTCTTAACTCTCTAATAATTTAGGGACCCCATTTAGCCACGAGGGCAATTATGTTACTAAATTACAACCTACTATTTCAGTTTTCTTGTAATGCAATTTTTACTTGCAATTTTTACTTTAGAGTTTCACTAAATTTTGATAAAGTTTCTTATTGTATATAATTGGGGTAGATCCATCTTAACTTCAGATATATCATGTGCTTAAAGAGATTAAATCACTTGAGTTACAAATATTTTTTTAAAGTGAAAATCTTGAGAAAATGTTTCCACCCTCACCACGGATGATAGATCTGAAGTTAAGATGGATCTATAGTCGTAGTAAAGAGTGTGAATGTTTTAGATGATAATAATTACCATATGTATATGTTTTATATGATCTTGATACTTTGAAATTTACATCATTATGAATATGGATAATAACAAAGCAACTATATTTAGTGATAAAGATGTTGAATAATAATAAAATGGAATGATTAAGATATTGAATAACATCTATACTACATCATATCACTAAGAAGTGATACGGGGAAGATATTGAATAACTCCAATATTACATAGTAATTGATATCAATTTGTCTTCTTTAGATTTTCTCTTAGACCCACCATCACACTTTCCAATCTTTTCATATTGATCATATGGAAATGGACGTTGAAATCAAAGACCATGCAAAGATTTAACTCGAGATATTGCATTAAAAGTGAGACCTTTCCGCTTTTCCTTTATAATACTAATAGTTTCATTCTATAATCTAAATCCTTGGGACTTATGGATTGTTAATCCACAAGATAGTCTCAATGGAATTTTTCTATTATTACCTCTTATAATATGAACAATTTGGGAAAATAATTGATCCCATGGAACTCCCACATAGTTATCAAATCTTACTAAAATATATGAGGGAATTTCAAGAGGAGATGTTGTTGGATTATACATAATATGTTCAACTATCCTAGGAGCACCATTGACAAGTCCTGCATTAGTCCATAAGTTTGAAGTAAGCATAACCCTAGCTGCAATAGAAATAAGAAGCTCATTGTCATTTTTTTCCTCATCTGCTTCCATCGAGTAGTTACCTCTCACTTCTATAGCAACAGTTCGTGTTGTCAGATAGTTGGATTAGGTTGATGGATAGTTGGTATGGATTGTTGGTTGGCATTGATGTAAACTATTGGAGAGTGATATTGTAGATTGATGACAACCCTTAGTGATTGATGTCAACCCTTGGAGAAAGTCTGGTAGCGAACTTTGGTAGCACAAAGGTTTGAGTAATGGACCCAAGTTTGTTTGATGTAAAGATGACTCATTATTCTCTTGTCATGGTTGATAATAAGTACAAATGAATGAAATCCAAAGTGCTCCCCTTATGGTGAAATCCCTCACGGGAAGACGCTTTGCGGATTGAGTTATCTTAGAACTATGGTTAGAGAACCCATGCTTATTTGTGGAATAATGAGATGAAGGTTAGTGATTTTTTCCATGAAACTATCATATATGGATAGTACTTTTCATTCCATTTCCGGTGGTATGTGGAACATCACATAACGCCTCATGGTTAGAGAGTTATGGCCATGTGAAGTTGGAGAACCCAGGATTGGGTAATGGACCCACGTTTGTTTGATGGATAACGGTATGAGTTTTGATATATTTTAAAGTAATACTATTCTATATGGATAGTACATGTCATTTAATTTTTGGTGGTATGTGGAACGTCACATAACTCCTCACGGTTTGATAATTATGGCCTTACGATGTTGGAGGACCCTCATATGTCAGCTAGAAGCCCCAAAAGGTCAAAGTAGTCAAAGTGGTTTAAGAGATTTTAAAAGGTAAATAATAAAGTGAAGTGATGAGTGTACTATAATTCAAAGTGAATTCAAAAAAAATTAATTCAATAATAAATTTAATGGTGAAATTAGAAGTGGGTTAACCCTAAAATAAGGAAAGCGGGCAAAGTGACCTAAAAGATGTTTTTAAGGAAGCTACTCGGAGAGTATAAATAAGAGACAAGGCTCTCTAGTTTAAGATACACTTGATCATATTGAATACCTATATGTTTTTGAGGTAAACAAAGGATATCTAAGCCGATTCTCCAAGGAAAGTGAAGAAAAGAAAGCCAAAATTCAAGGAAGGATAAATTCTTTTGATGATGCTTTCTAAGGTATGTTTTTTTCAGGTCATCTCACCATTTTCACAATAAATTTTTTTATAGAATGATTTAGACCGTGAAATTGATATGCCATTGAGAAAACATATCCAAGTATCTGTGGTAAAAAATTTATCTTGTTGGTCGTTGTATTTTTGTATTTACACTCTGTGGAAAATAGGTTTTGTGGCTAGTCCTGAAACTAGTCAAAAACAAGTGTTTCGAGTTAAAAAACCAAACTTATTCATAACAGATCCAAATTTAGTAAGACTAAATGTGTTGGTTAATTTAAGTTTGTAGTATACTTTGTCATAGTTTCAAGTCAATGCAACAGATATTCTATGCGGGGCACTCTCTACAAGGTCTCTCTCTAGAATAAGCCAGAATTCAACAAGGTGTGTCATTTTTTCCATAACTCCTTTTATGAGAGGTTTCAAGTAGTGACACATGGAGGAATTCAATAAAACAAACTGAAGAATACTTTGTATTAGTTACAGATCTTTATTCATTACAGGTACAAAGTTATGATTATTTCAAGTTAGGGTTGTTGACTAATCCAACACTGGTCATGTGAGATTAAAGAAAAGTTTGATCAAAATGCTAGTCTCTTGTTGTTAAAGTTAAGAAAGGTTTGTAGGTATGTGATAATATACACTAGGTCTATTACAGAGTTACAAATCATATTTGGATGATGAAATTGGTGAGGGATTTTGGTTAAGGTACATGTTGGGTACATAGTTGATATAAGTAGTTGATGAGTTGGCACATACATGAGGTGTATAGTTGATGATGTTGGTACATATTAATGAGTCATAGTTGATGAGTAGTTGAAACATGATTGGTACATACTTGGTACATGGTTGGATGCACTTGTTTATGGTACAGGTTGATTGGTACAAGTTGGTGCATGGTTGATGCACTTGTTTAAGGTACAGGTTGGTGCATGGTTGATGCACTTGTTCATCGTATAGGTTGATTATAGGTTGAGGTACAGGTTGATGAATGGTTGAAGCATGGTTCAGGTTTATTGGTACAGGTTTACAATGGTATATCTCATAGTGATATTGTGACAGTGGTTCCATCATTCTACTTCTACTTCAGGGCGGTTGGACAGGGCAAGGACAGGTGGTTGTAGCCACTTTCCAGTTGTAGCCGGAGAACATAGGGGGCTATAGCCAGAGAATTGGGGAGTTGGAGTTTCCCTCGAGTTGTAGCCTAAGAAACTAGGGGGTTGGAGCCTCCTTCCCATTGCAGTTGGAAAACAAAGGAAGTTGGTCCTCCCAATGAATGTAATTATTCAAGACATATAAGAAAAAAATTATGTGGTTTTCTCCCACTTTGGGTTTCCACGTAAAACACTGGTGTACTTTGTATGTGTATGATTGTTCATTTGTTCTTTGCTTATTTACTCTGTAGTTATTGGATGATAATGATACATTGATATAACACTTGGATTATATGTTTAAAAAGGATTACATTGCTCTATTATTGATTCACCCTCGTCTTAGTAATCCAACATTTGGTATCATAGCCGGTTCCTTCAGAAAAAAGTTTAACCACTGGAAGGAGATCATGGAGTACCAATGTTTAATGGTCAAAATGGTTTTAAGCATGAGATGTGGAGCATAAGGAAGAAAACATTTTTACAGGCACAAGGACATTATATTTGGATATCAGCTGTTACAGGATATGTTAGTTCAAAAAGGGCAAAGACTCCAGCCAAGAAGGAATTGATGAAGAATAACAAAATAGCAATGGATTTCATCTGGGAAGGATTACCTAATCCGGTAAGAGAAAAGGTTGGTAAATTTTCATCAGCAAAATAAATTTGGGATAAGTTACATGACATATATTCTTCATCCATCGCAGATTCAGAAAATGTCAAAGAATATGTAGATACATAACAAGAAGAAATATGCTCATCATGTCAGATAGATTCATAAGAGGAAGAGTATGAAGAAGCAAAAGTTGATTACAAAGAAAAACTGATCAGTGCAATTAGATATCTAAAGAAAGAAAGAGAAGAAAAAAACTCATCCAAGAAAGAATTGATGGACCAAAAGGAAAGTGTTCAAGGTTCCAAAAAGGATCAATAGGTCATCAAGAATTTAAGAGCTCAACTAGAAGAGGCCAAAAGAATTGAAGAAACTCTAGAATATCAAAAGAAATGTTTAGAAGCCAACATAAGAGCACAAAAGGAAGAAGTAGAAAAGAGACAAAAGATATTGATGGATCATCTCAAGGAAAGAACCAATGACTTAAACCAACTTGAGGAAGAGTTTGGTCAAGAAGAGAGAAGACTGGAGTAATAAATAATTATAATGAAAATCTAACTTGAAGAAGCAAAGACAACATAAGAGCTCATGAAGTCTCAGATAATGAAGAAAGCAAAAGAGGTTGAGAATCTTGAAGAAGAAGTTGCCATAGTGAGAAGTAAAATCGTCAAGATCAACAAGAATGTTGAAAAGATAGAAACATCCACATTAGTTATAGAGAATGAAGAGAAACACTCTAGGTTGGTAGAAAAGAAGAATGAAAAAAATGGAAAGAGTTATGCAGAAGTACTCAAAGGAAGGAATCATGGTCAACCATAATCTAAGAAAACTATTGAGGATACATCTTCAAGAAGACCATCGATGTTCAAGCCACAAAGAAGCTTCAATTATGGTCATGATCAATCAAGGCAAAAATTCAGAAGGACTACGCCACAAAGAAGATCATTCACTCCCAGGTATGCAAATTTATTTTATGGTAATTTCTTTTATTGTATAAATTTGGACATAAGGTTACAGATTGTAGGGATTATAAAAGAAATCTTCAAGCAAGAAGTGCCTATGTGGTCGCATGTAACATTGAGTGTTACAAATGTCATAACTATGGACACATAGCCAGTGATTGTAGAAGCATGATCTATACTTCCATGAAAGAGAATATTGATATTAGATATAAGAAAGTATGGATAAGAAAACGAGAAGAACCGGTGAACAAAGACCATGTATGAGAGATTGAAATGTTGGAAATAAAACGAGATGAAGAAAGTTCTAGAAAGAAAAGGAAAGATGTCAGATACAGAAAGGTTTGGAAAATAAATGAAAGAAAGAAAGGACAGGTAAATAAGGAACAGGTTCAAGATATTGTACTTTCGGGCATTGTAGTCAAAGATGAATCCACAAATAAAAAGAAAGAAGTTATATCTTAGAGAGATAATGAATATACCAATGAAGATGATGATGAATCTACCAATGAAGATGATGATAAATACACATCAGAGAAGGAATTGTTCTAAGACATATGGCTTAGAGACTCCTAAGTAATATGAATATTAGACGGGGGAGTCTATGCGATCATTGTGACAGACCAAAGAACCATCCTTCGAGCAGCTTGCAGAGTTTGAGAAGACAGAATTAGAGCAATCAATTAGCATAAGTACAATTTGATAGATTAATCAAGACTTCATGATAGTATAGTGATAAATGGGTCAACATTATGAAAAGTTGTGCAAGTAGAGTATTAGACAGTATGGATGAGAGCATGGATTCATATTTTGGTTCAGAGACAAAGGAACATTATCATAATGGATGATAATTATACATGAAATGGCTTGAACAATGCTAATGGATTCCAAATTGACAAATATTTTTTGGACACATTTGGTGCATACATCAATTCACATTCAAAACAGAGTAATGCTCAGAAACAACAATGACAAAACTCCCTACGAACTATGGAAAGGAAGCGCAGAAAACAACCTCTACATCAAGGTAACTCAAGGTAATATTTTGTTAATTGAAATTTATGTTGATGATATTGTTTTGCAAGTACTAATAACAGGTTAAGCCAGAAATTTACAAAGGATATGCAGAATGAATTTGAAATGTTGTTACTTGGAGAACTATCCTTTTTTTTTGGGTCTTCAGATATGTCAAAGAAACCAAGGATTTTTTTTTTCTCAAACTAAGTATATCAGAGAAATGCTAAAGAGGTTCAGAATGGAAGATTGCAAACTAGTTACCACTCCTATGCAAACCAGTTACAAGTTGAGCAAAGATGATGATTTAAAGTCTACAGACTAGAGGAAATACAGGTCAATGATTGGTATCTTACTATATGTGACAACATCCAAACCAATTGTAATGCAGGAAGTTGCACAGGTGGCACGAGTTCAAGCAGCACCAAAGGAATCACATGTATTAGCAGTGAAGAGGATTTTCAGATATCTCAAAGGAACATAAGAGTTTAGATTATGGTATCCAAAAGGAAAGGATCTATCACTTATTTCCTACACAGATGCAGATTGGGAAGTTTGCATTGATGACCGACGAAGCACCAGTGGAGCAACGTTCCACTTGGGTGAGTGTTTAGTATCTTGGCTAAGAAAGAAACAATCATCAATATCCTTATCTATAGAGGAGGCAGATTATATTGCAGCGACAACATGTTGTACACAGGTTCTGTGGATGAAACAAACTTTGACAGATATATAGGTTGAGTATGATGAGCCCATTCCAATCTATTGTGATAATAGAAGTTCCATCATTATCTCAAGGAACCCGATGATGCACTCCAAGACAAAGCACATTCCAATCAAGTATCACTTTTTTATGGGAACAGGTTGTAGAGAAGAACATCAGAGTTGAATATGTGGGAACAAAAGAAAAAATGGCATACATATTTACAAAACTGCTTCCACGGGAAGCACTTGAGTATATTCTCCAAAGAATAGGAGTAATTTCTACTCCAAAATGAATTATTTTGAATGCTTATCTTATATGTCTTAGATGTACATGAGGAATCACCATAAATAGGACAAAGGGGGAGAGATTTATTAGATGCAAAGGTAAATTCTTGGAGAGAGAGCATAGAGGCATGTTTCCAAGGGAAGCGATTGTCACAATGGAAGAATGAGAAATATGACTTCAGAGTGATACCCTTTGTCAAAGGGAGAAATATTATTCATATGAAGGGAAATAGAGTAATCAGAGGATTACAAACACAAGGAAAAACTGAAGGCACATAGACAGGGGGAGCAACCCCAAGGAAAGTTCAGTTAGGGGGAGCATCCCCAAAGGGAGATACTCTTTGCAATTGATGTCAAAGGGGGAGAGATAGAAATATTGATAAAGAGTATAAGCATGAATGTTATCATGACTAAGTGTTGCCATCAATGCCAAAGGGGGAGATTGTCAGACAATTGGATTAGGTTGATGGATAGTTGGTATGGATTGATGGTTTTCATTGATGTCAACTATTGGAGAGTGATATTGCAGATTGATGACAACCCTTAGTGATTGATGTCAACCCTTTGAGAAAGTTTGGTAGAGAACTCCGGTAGCACAAAGGTTTGAGTAATGGACCCAAGATTGTTTAATGTAAATATGACTCCTTATTTTCTTTTCATGGCTAATAATAAGTACAAATGGATGAACCTAGAAATGGTCCCCTTATGGTGAAATTTGTCATGGGAAGATACTTTGCAGATTGAGTTATCTTAGAAGTATGGTCAGAGTTATTTATGGAATAATGAGATGAAGGTCAGTGAATTTTTCAGTGAAACTATCCTATATGGATAGTGATTTTCATTCCACTTTCAGTGGTATGTGGAACATCACATAAATCCTCACTGTTAGAGAGTTATGGCCATGTGAAGTTGGAGAACCCAGGTTTGGTTAATGGACCCAAGTTTGTTTGATGGATAACGGTATGAGTTTTGATATATCTTTAGGTAATAATATTATATATGGATAGTACATGTCATTCCATTTCTGGTGGTATGTGGAATGTCACATAACTCCTCACAGCTTGAGATTTATGGCCTTACGAAGTTGGAGGACCCTCATATGTCATCTAAAAGCCCCAAAAGGTCAAAGTAGTCAAAGTGGTTTAAGAGATTTTAAAAGGTAAATAATAAATTGAAGTGATGAGTGTACTATAATTCAAAGTCAATACAAAATAAATTAATTCAATAATAAATTTAATGGAGAAATTAGAAGGGGGTTAACGCTAAAATAAGAAAAGTGGGCAAAGTGACCTAGAAGATGTTTTTAAGGAAGCTACTTGGAGAGTATAAATAAGAGGAAAAGCTCTCTCATTTCAGATACACTTGAGTATATTGAATACCTATAGGTGTCCGAGGTAAAAAAAGGATATCTAAGACGAATTTCTAAGGAAAGTGAAGAAAAGAAGGATGGAATTCAAGGAAGGATAAATTCTTTTGATGATGCTTTCTAAGGTATGTTTTTTCCAGGTCATCTCACCATTTTCGCAATAAATTTTTTTCTAGAATGATTCAGACCATGAAATTGCTATGAAATTGAGAAAATATATCCAAGTATATGTGGTAAAAACTCAATCTTTTGTGTCATTGTATTTTTGGATTTACACTCTGTGGAAAATAGGGTTTGTGGCTAGTCTTGAAACTAGTCAAAAGCATGTGTTTCGAGTAAAAACGTCATGAATTTTTCATAAAAGATAAAAATTCAGTAAGACCAAATGTGTTGGTTATATTATATTCTGTAGTATGGTGTGTAATATTTTTATATCAATTCAACAAATATTCCGTGTGGGGCATGCTCTACAAGGTCGCTCTCTAGAATAAGACAAAATTCAACAATGTGTCTTATTTTTTCCATAACTCCTTTTCTGAGAGGTTCCAAGTAGTGAAACCTAGAGGAATTGCATAAAACACAATGAATGACATTGTATATCAATTTCATATCTTAATTCATTACAGGTACAAAGTTATGATTATTTCAAGTTAGGGTTTTTGACTAATCCCAAACTAGTCATGTGAGACTAAAGAAAAGTTTGATGAAAATGCTAGTCTCTTGTTGTTAAAGTTAAGGAAGGTTTGCAGGTATGTGATAATATACACCAGGTCTATTACAGAGTTACAAATCATATTTGTATGATGAAATTGATGAGGGATTTTGGTTAAGGTACATGATGGGTACATGGTTGAGACAAGTAGTTGATGAGTTGGCACATACATGAGATGTATAGTTGATGATGTTGGTACATATTAATGAGTTATAGTTGATGAGTAGTTGACACATTATTGGTACATACTTGGTACATGGTTGGATGCACTTGTTTATGGTACAGGTTGATTGGTATAGGTTGGTGCATGGTTGATGCACTTGTTTAAGGTACAGGTTTGTGCATTGTTGATGCACTTGTTCATGATACAAGTTGATTATAGGTTAAGGTACATGTTTATGAATGGTTGATGCATGGTTAAGGTTTATTGCTACATGTTTACAATAGTATATCTCACAGTGATAGTGTGATAGTGGTTCCATCATTCTATTTCTACTTTAGCCCGATTGGACGGGGCAAGGAAAGGTGGTTGTATCCACCTTTCGATTGTAGTCAGAGAACATAGGGGATTGTAGCCTCCTTTTGGTTGTAGCCAGATAATTGGGGAGTCAGAGCTTCCATCAGGTTGTAGCCTGAGAAAATAGGGGGTTGGAGCCTCCTTCCAATTGCAGCTAGAAAACAAAGGAAGTTGGTGCTTCCAATGAATACAATTCTTCAAGACATATAAGAAAAAACATTATGTGGTTTTCTCTCGCTTTGGGTTTCCATGTAAAACACTGGTGTACTGTGTATGTGCATGATTTTTCATTTGTTCTTTGCTTATTTACTCTGCAGTTATTGGATGATAATGATACATTGATATAACACATGAATTATATGGTTTAAAAGGATTACATTTCTCTATTACCGATTCACCCCCCCTCTCAGTAATCCAACATGTGCAATAGGGATATTAGTGATATCAAACAACGCTTACTTTCATTGTGGATATCATCATTTGTTTCAAATAAAGGTACATCCTTATCAAATGACTCTTTTGTGAAACCATCCATATTGGTATATGTATGTGTCATTAGTAATCTCCATACTTATACAATAGGAATTTTATCTCTAACATTCATTAGAAGATGTCGAAAATGCTTCTGATCATTTATTTGTCTATCTCACCTCACTATATCAATAGTTACAACAATTTTGATTAAATTCCATAATTCTTTTGCATGACATTCACATGCATATGAATGTCTATCTAGAAAATGAGGTAGATGCCCCAAATCATCTACCAATATAACTTATGTATCTCCAAAAGGAACAGTAGAATACTACTATTTGATTATGTTAAATCATTTTTCATTGTACTATCACTTACATGAATGCATATTAGAGTAAAACTATTTGATTATGTTAAATCGTTTTTCATTATATCATCACTTAAAGCAAGGAATATTGTTTTGAATTATGTCAATATTGATATCAATGCAACAAACTATACATCATTTATCATTGTATCATCACTAAAATCAATGTATAACAACGTTTTTCAATATGTCATTATTAAAATAAATGCAACTAGTTACTCTAAATCATCTATTATTCTATCATCTCTACAATCAATGCACGGTATTGAATTTTATTAGATCATTATTGAAATCAATGAAACTAATTTTTGAAATCATTTTTCATTGTACCATATGTTAGGACAAAAATCGACATTTCTAAAAATTTTGTCCCTGGACAAAATTATTTGAGTCTTGATAGCCTTCAATATTGTGTCATCTTGCGTAAGATCTCCATTGCCGCAAACCTCTAAACCTTTCACCATTTTTTCCAATCTCCTCTACTGTCAAAATCTCAATCTTTGCATTAGACTTTGTCAAAAGTTTCAAATCTTTACATCAAAGTTTGTTGAGGCCCTCCCACATTCCGCAATTCCTTGGTCTTCAATTCTTTGGTATTTTCAATGGTACCCAAAATGTTAAGTTTCCATTGCTAGCTATCCTAAAACCAACTATGATAACTATGAGAAATATAATAGAAAAAATTATATTATTTAAAAAAAAAATTGATGTGGTTTTAAAATAATATTTTATATTTATTAAAAAGGGGGTTTGGTTATTTAATGCATTGTGGGTCTCATGTTCTAATCTCGACTCAAGATCCAAATGCTCCATGCACCAAACGAACACACCACCAACAATTCCAAGCCTCAATCGTTGGGCTTCACGCATCTAATTGCTTTCCATATTTCAACATATGAAAATCCTTTGAAATAAAAATAATGCTTGTGTGTGGGAAATTGAACCTAAGTGTGAAAATATAAGCTCGAGCATAAAGGATATCACATAACTCTTTATTAGTTTCTCCAAAACATGTTGAGCCTATCACTCATCAACCCCAACCTCCAAGAATACAACTGAGAGTCAGTGGACCAAGTCACATCACATGCCAAGTCGCAAGAAAACTCACACAATGTGCTAAGAGGAGAGCCCACAAGGAGCCAAATTATTGCACTACATGTCTAAAATATCCCCATACTTTTCCATATATACATACTTCGAAACCAAGATGCAGGTGGTTCTGATTCTGGATTAGTCATCATTCCAAATGCCAGGTTCCACTTCAGGATTTTGGGCACCAGGTGAATTCATTCTTGTTTCCTCATTTTCACCCGAAGGCCTAAAGTTAGGGTTCGTCACTCCAAGTTCTATTTCATTTATCATTTGGCGAGAAAAATAACTTTTTCAAGCATCTGTAACTCGAATTTGTCTCTTCATCATCATCAATATGGTTCGGGCTAGAGACAACATTGGTAATTTCAGGTTGAGGTGTAGTTGTTCGTGATAGTGTTCCAGAGATATGAAATTGGAATAAGCCACATAGGAAGATTATCTAATTCCAGGTTCCTTCTCAGGTGCATGGTTCTTGGGGTTTTTTCAACTTTATATGCTATATCCCCTAAGATATGAACTCCCAAGATTAAAAGTTCTGTGTGATGGGTTTTTTCTCGATCATGATTCCTCAAGTCCTTTTTGAACATTTCCTGGAGACACTTCTCATTCACATTGGCTACATACTACAGGTTTTATGTCAAAATCGAAGGGATTCAATAAATTCAAGAAGGTGCACAAACATCAGCGAAAGAGGAACTTCATCAAAGTCGACTTTTTGGATTTACAAGCTACAAAGAATGCAAGGATATTCAAGAGGGTCATTATCAGGATTAATAATTGATTCAAATGAAGGAACTACAAAGACATCAAGACATTGCAATTGCAAAAATTCTCGCTACTCGAAATTGTATTGTGAATGCTTTACATCTTGGATACACTGTGATGGATGCAATTGTGTAAATTGTTATAACAATGTTGACCATGAAAATATGAGATGGGAAGTTGTTGTTGCGATATTTGAGTGTAATGCTAATCCATTTTTTCCTAAGACTACAAGCAGTCCAATTGCTATTCCAAATAACATGATATGGGATAGAAACCTCTTCTAGCTAAACATAATAAAGGTTATCATTGCAAGAAATCAACATGTTTGAAGAAGTATTGTGAAAGTTTCCGAGGAAATATTTTATTCTTTGAAAATTGCAAATGCATTGATTGCAAGAATTACAAAAACAATGAAGACAGAAAGGCTCTCTATAAAAGTGATATTACTGGGATCTTAAATTATGCTCAACCTGTACCAAATGGTCCAATATCTGGAACAAGTGGATTTGTAGGTTATTCATCTCCTTATCCTTGTAAAAAGAGAAAAACTTAGGAAGCTCTATTTAGTCAAACACAAAGGGAACTTGCTTCTCGCCAAACATCTCAAACTCTACAACGTAGTACTCTGAAAAATATATCTTCCACAATGAATGCTTCAAATCCTCCTCTCTCAACAGTTAATGAAACTGAATCTTTTGGGATTTCATCATTTAAGGTTATTTACAAGTCTCATTTGGTTGATGTGGTCCAGACAGACACTGTTGAAGGTCTCTGTTAACTTCTTGTCATTGCTTACAAAGAAGCTACAAATGCTTGTAGAGATCAAATGGTTATGGAGATTCCAGTAGGGTTTTCTTTGTATCGAGGATTTTAAGAGCTAGAAATTTATTCTTTAATGCAATTTGGGAAGATCCTTTCTTGTTGGAAATGGATAGATATGGTTCCCTTGATACCTGGGGTTGTAATTGTTAGAATATAATGGATTTTATCATTTTACCATCGACAATATCACTATTGTCACCCAACCATAGGCTAAAGCCACCCTCCGAGAACCTTAACCTTGACAGAGAATCACTCCGAAAGAAAACCCTAGCCTAGATAGCCAAACAAAGGGTAGCACACCTTTCTCCAAGGATAGCGCACCAAACAAGAGCTGATCAGATATTCCAAACCATAACCAAGAGATAGTCCAAGACAAAACGTAATCTTCTAGCTACAACAACTGCAACGATAGCTCTTCTCCAAACTTGTGCAAAAAATGGGCAACTGCAGTGTGAACAAGTGCTCCTCTGCAATTCTGAGAATGTTTGCTAGAATGAAGACTGGCCTCCTATATTTATACTAATTCTGGCTAGCTACCTGGGTCAACTTCACATTCTGGATGTCTATTTACTTTTTATATAATATTTATTCTGGCCGACTTCTTCTCTTGTAGGCTAATAACCTAATACCAATTATCCTCTTGAACCGACTTATCTTCTAGGGTTATTAGCCAACTCATTAGGGTTTCTTCTTACCTCTCAAAATATTCTATTCTCGTCAGGTTTACACGTGGAGGTAAATACCTCCCCTAACTACCATAATATTAACACTCCCTCCTAGCTAGAGAGGTATTACAGGTAATGGTATTGAGCACAAACATACCATTCACCCGGTAGCATCAACGTAGTTGTATAGACTATCTCATGACTAGATGATGAGCACCATCATCACCATCAGTGTCATCAACTGCATCATCTCTCGAAACCATACTCTATCTAAGAAATTTAGACATGATGTTGGATAAGTCACTCACACCACAGAGTGACACACGAGCCATTCTTCTAATATGGACATATGTCCTAGAAAAATAAATGTCCTGAAACATTTTTCGTCTGGGAAATCTTTGCCCATTGATCATCCATCTAGATGATAATCATTTTCAATGATGTTGATAGTCTTCAAGGAAATCAGAACAGTATCATTCAATAGAGCACAATTGTGTCTATCCATAGTAGTACACAACTACAATCCAGTGGTACACTACCACACCAAGTAGCACACAGGTACTTCATCAGTGACGTATAGTCACAAACAATGGAACACATCTACCACAGTAGTATACATCTACTATCTAGAGAAATATAGTCTTCATAACAATCATCTGATATCAACCTGCACAGAAACAATGTTATGATATAAATTGAATCATTTGAGCCATTCTTCCACTCACATCTGTGAGATCTTGGAAGAACATCTGCCCTCAAAAAGTAAAACATCAATGAAGAGATATTTGGACTATTATTCTCAAGCAAGGAAGAATAACTATCGTAATTTCTGAGCGTCAACGATTCCTCACCCTAGGCCATTCCACCGACACTAGACAAAGTGTAACCTGGAGAGAATGAGTCTTCCCTAAAGAGTGTCTGTCCCCGATTGCTGAACCTGGACCATTTCCCACCTTGGGGCATTCCTTTGGCACTAAAAAAAGTGCAACCTAGAGAGAATGAATCTGCCCAAAAGAATGACTGTCCAAACCATTTCCTAAGGAAATGACTGTCCTTAACCAACCTCCAAAACAGACCATTCCCCATGTTAAGCACGAAAATCGCTATCCGGTGAGGTGGGACAGTCGTCTTGAGTAACCCTCAATAAGAGAGACTTCCCTAGACCATTCCCCATGTTGACCACAATGGGAAATTGATGTCTATGTTACATCAAAAATACATCAAACCATTTTCATTACGAAAATGATTGTTCGATTTGGACCATTTTCTGAAATGGAAAATGCGTGTTCGTCAGAAATCTCAAACCACTTTCTGAATTTGGAAAGGAACTGCTCAGCCTGGACCATTTTTCGAACTGATAAATGAATTTCCATCAATGAATAACACATCAATGCTCCCTCCCAACCTTGCAGTCATCTCTTCCTTTTTCAATAAGGAAGTTGTCTCCACGAGCTCCATCTTGAGTACGCAAACTCTTTCATCTTGGACAAAAGCTTTACCAAAATGTTTTCTTATCTTCTCATCTGTGGAGATATATATTGGAGAACCACTTTCTCCTTTCTGGAATTCATCACAGAGAATGTAATGCTTGATCTCAAATGTACTTCGGTCTGGAACAATGGTTTTCTATGAAGGCTTCATATAGCTATGATCATTAAAGCATATCATTGTTGGATTCCTCTTTGGTTCTTGCTAGCTCACAACATCAAGGCAAGGGTCAAAATGGAACATATCCATGTGGCACTTCTTCTGTCATCATGAGATCTTTGTCATGGATTGGCAATCCATCATCCTAATCTTCTGAGTAATCATTCTGATACAATATCTCTGTTATAGAAAGTCTTCACCATGCTTCTATTGTGCATTGGAGGTTCTCCACCAAGTTGTCTTCTTCCATCTTCATACAAGGGTCTCTTTCTGGTATGCCTTAAAGCCTTGAGGTTGCTCTTCATACGCTCTTTGCTCAATTTCTCTAGAGAACAATCTTTGCATTTATCTAACGTAGAACTCCAACCCATCGATATTGTCGATGATATAATGACGCATGTAGAGGTATGTCTGGTTTACTGGAATGAGTAATCATCATAGTCTTCTCCCTCCATCTGGGAGAACCTCTAGTTTTAGATATCAAAATTCTTTCATTCATAAGTCTTCCATACATTGTTGTTCATCACAACTTTTAGTTCCTCTAGTTGATTGCTTTTAGTGAGTTCATATCAGGATGGTAATCTTGTGATTCTTGATACAATGACTAGTTCTTCTGGATTTTCTTTCTTTCTTGGAATCTTCATGTTCTTCCTCATGTTTATCTTTAGCTCTTGGGTCCATGGAGTTTCTTATAGATTCCATGCCCTAGAGATTCCACTTCTTTCTTTCATCATAGGATCACGGATGTGGATGGACACCTAGGGATACTTCAAGGCTGCTCTTCGAGGAATACTTCTTCTAAGGTCGAATTGAACACGTACTTCCTTTCATGGATACTACCATGGATATATACTTCATCATCTTCAATTGATCATAGGATTATATTCCTCCTAATCCTTGCTTCATGTATGAGTGCATTTTTTTCTTTTGGAAATATATAATTGGCTCCCTCCATAACCCACACTTCCGTCTGCATCCTTATTGCCTTCTGCAAGGTGTCATAAGTCTTTCTCCAATTTCTTCTTGATTGCTGACTTCTTCCTGTCTTTTACTTCTTCTCTTTTACTTCAAGATTTGATTCTAATTTCGGCTTGTCTTGCATCTGTTACTTATGTAACAAATTCCACATGAATTGATTGATGTACTTCATCCTTTCATTTGTATTGTCTGACTTGTAGCCATAATGATAGCAATCCTTTTTGTTTCTTCCATAGGTATAGTTTCTCTTTGAGAACATTATCTTCTAAGAAGTAGATATGCAACATATGTACAAAAAACATGGTATGTACAAGAACTATGAAGAGTATTGTTACCTTGTCTTAGAAGAAGAAGTCTGTTTTATCCTTCTTGGTCTTCTTTGTAGGTTCCTTTTCTTCGACAACCGATGCTTTGTGTGTCCCCTTCCTTTTCTTTAGCTTGGGACAATGATTCTTACAGTAGTGACCATACTTTCGACGGTTGAAGCATTGCATTTCTGACATGTCTTTTTCTTGATTTGGCTTCTTCCTTGAAACAAACTTCCTTTTGTTCCTGAAATTCTTGAATCTTGTTGTAAAGGCTTGATTATCGTACTTATTTTAGGGTTTCTCTTTTTCACTCATCCTTGATTTTTTTTGAGCACAGCAAGTCTAAAGTTTTTCAAATGTAGGATACTCCTTTCTTGTGTTCATACTTGCGCCAAATGCATGCCATGTCTTGGAAAGACCATTGAGTACTATATTTACCAGTTCCTTCTCTGAGATGATCTCTTCAATAGTTTGTAGTTATTTTCTTAACTGAGAGATCCTCACAAAGTATGATGTTATTCTATCATCATCATTTGTCTTCATGTCACGGAGGTCATTCTTCAGACTCATTACTTGTCCAATGTTTATGACTGAGAAGAGGTTTGTTAGGGCATCATACATATTCTTTGATGAGTCAAGATGGGAGATGTAGGGTATCAAGTGGTATTTTATAGAGTCCACTATGATACTCATGGCATTGATGTYACTGTCTTTGAACTTCTCCATAACTACAATGTTTTGCGGTTCCTTTTCTTTTCCTTCTTCAAACTCTGGTTCCACGATATTTCCTTTCACGATATCCAACACTTTATTCTTGGAAAGGATGAGGTCAATCCTTGTATTCCACGCTCTGAAGTTAGAAGCTCCATCTAACTTGTTTTCTGACTTCATACAGTAAGTCATGGCTTCTTTGACTTGGTCAACCCTAGATTTGACCAGAACTTAAAACGTGATGTCTTAGCTTGCTGAGAGTACCAGGAGGTGCTCTAGGCTGGGGTTCGCTAGTCTATCTAGAAATTAGGTCAATCTCTTCAATTAAGGTGCCTCAAAGAGAGGATTAGGGTTTCTACAACTACACCAGCTAGTAACCATAGCGATAGTGCTTTGGTAACGGCTCCTACAAGAAACCCTAGAGATAGTTCTTCAACAAGCTTAGTATCCTTATGGCTATGCTCCCTTCCAGTGGTTAGACTGAATGAAGGAGGTGTGGGCCCATAATCTGTTAGAATATAATGAATTTGCTCATTTTACCATCAACAATATCACTATTGTCACCCAACCATAGGCCGAAGCCACCCTCCGAGCACCTTAACCTTGATCGAGAATCACTCTGGAAGAAAACCATATGCTAGATAGCCAAACAAAGGGTAGTGCACCTTTCTCCAAGGATAGCACACCAAACAAGAGCTGATAAAATAGTCCAAACCATAACCAAGAGATAGTCCAAGCCAAAACGTAATCTTCTAGCCGCAGCAGTTGCAACGACAACTCTCTTCCAAACTTGCGCACAAACTGGGCAACTAAATTGGGCACAAGTGTTGCTCTGCAATTCTGAGAATCCCTGCCAGAATGAAGACTGGCCTCCTATATTTATACTAATTCTTGATAACTGCCTGGGCCAACTTCTCATTCTGGATGTCTATTTACTTAGTATATAATATTTCTTCCGTCCGACTTCTTCTCTTGTAGGCTAATAGCCTAATACCAATTATCCTCTTGAGCCATCTTGTCTTATAGGATTATTATCCAACTCATTAGGGTTTCTTTTCTTCCTGGAATATTCTATTCTCATTAGGTTTACACATGGAGGTAAATACCTCCTGCAACTACCATAATATTAACAGTAATATAGTGGCTAATTTACTGTAAAATATAATAGTTTGAGTTGGTAACTTAAGCCATATATTTTATCCTATTTTAATCAATCAGTCCCAGATTTGAAGGAGCAAAAACCTCATCAAAAGTAATCCCAAATTTCCAAGCATATAATCAACATTGATTGAAGGGTCAACCTCATCAAAATTAATCCCAAATTTCGAAGCATATAATCAATATTGATCGAAGGGTCAACCTCAGATTTTTAGGTAAATATCTTGATTTCAAAGGCACTAGAATAGTAGAAGATTCATATTTCCAATGGTCAATGAAAACCACCTATATTTTAAGGTTTAGTTTTCTAAAAGATAAGGAAGTTCCAAACTTCAAGGAGAAGACCATCAATCAAAGAATTTGTTCCAGATTTTCAGGAAGAGCATCAACATCAAAGATGTTTTCCATATTTTGAGCAAACAACTGAGGAATAAATTCAACACTTGCGGAGAATATAAGTAGTATCTAAAAACTGCAACAAGGCTTTGGCACCTGAGAGGGATTTTTGGCGCGATATGTAATCAGAAGTATTTTAATAAATTATTTTGGAGCAACACTGAGGAGATTCTCATAATTTGTTACTCTAAATCATGTGTTTTATTTGTGACATGTCTTCAATGTTTCGATTTCATATTCTTCTATTCATTAATTCATTTAAGCTGTAAATTTTTTTAATTTTGTACAACCTCTGCTGCAACGATGTTAAAGAATCCATTAAATGTGTAGTTTTTACCCTGTGTTGTTGTGAGAAAAACAAGACCTCCACTTTGATGCTTTTCTGATGTTTTTTTAATTAATTCATGATTTCAATGAAGTATCTGGATTTCTTCTACTGAAAAGGGAGTTATATTTGTTGTGGTTGGATACCTGGCATCTTAATCAATTTTGTTTATCTCACATATTCTATCTACTCTTTAAAATAATTTTCAAGGATTTAGCAAATGAGGTCATGCCTCTTTCGTTCTGATTTTGAGTTACTGAAAGGATTGTTTATTCAGATCAAAATATTCAAAGGGTTGATCAATAAATCATTTTTATGTTCTTGGAAATTCATTAGGCTTTGGTTTATTGCAACCTAGAGTGAAGTCCAGTAACAACATTTTTTGGTGTTGTTGCTCGAGACAATTTTGAAGGTTTCTATATTCCCCGAGTGTACGACGGAGCTTAGACTTGTTTTTTGATGGTGAATAAGAAATAAGAATCAAACATTGGTTGTAATCGTTCACCTGGAAAATCCTTCATTCAAAGAATCCATATGATTCACTGGCAACTTCATTGGTATCCAGATGTCAAGTTCCTTTGCTGCTCAAATCACTACAAGGTTTTCTCCTTTGAATTTTGTTGTTGTTCTTGGTTTTCCAAATGCTATTATAGACATTAAAGTTTGAGAAGATATTCTTCCAAATTTTAGAGAGGATAAAGATGACAATCCTACAGAACATTTGTTTGAGTTTCATAATCTTATGGATCAATTGGATATTCATCATGAATATGTCCTCATGAAACTGATCATGTTTTCTCTGGGAGGATATGCTCGGGATTGGTATAAATCTCTTCCTCATTCTAGTATTTCATCCTTGAAAGTATTTCATCCCACCTTCAATAAATATTGCAAAAGAATATATCCATCAGAGCTCCTTTTAGAAACTTGATGAAATATAACATTCTCACAAGAAGTTTATGAAGATGATCGTCATGGAAAATGATTTGCTAATGAAGAATCGAAGCATAATATCAGTTGTGAGAAAATTCAAGAAGATGTAGACCAAGCAAGTTTATATGAAGATGAAATCTGTAATGTCCCTTTCCAAATAGGAGCTCCAGAAGAGGAGGCTTAATGGTCTAAACCGCCTCGTTAGACTATAGTTAGGGCCAAAGAAGGGTAAACAGGGTTACTAGAGGTCACTACAGTCACAAGTGTTATATTCAAAAAGTGACATTGAGCTAAAAAGGGTTAAAAGTGCTTTTAAGTCATTATGAGCTAAAAAATAGAAGTCAATAGTGAATTAGGGTTTCAACAGTGATTTAGGGTTTTGGAACTCGATAATGAATTAGGATTTCAACATGATTTAGGGTTTTGGAAAACTATAAAGGAAGGGTCAGCAACCTAATTCATCATTATGCAGATTATGGCTTGTCATTGAGGAGAAGAAGCACATCTCAGGAGAGATAGTTCAGTGTATTCCAGGAGGAAGACACCAGTTGGTTGATTTCGGTGTTGAAAGACACACCCTAGTCACTGAGAAGATCATCCAAGTCTTCCATCATTCTTCATTGATTTCGCAATGCTCTCGTATTCCGGGTATTATCTTTTAGTTGCTTATTTGTATTCCGGCTAAGATTATTTTGCCTTTTGATCTAGCCGAGTGTTGTTATTTTATTAAGCCGTGGTTTCTTATTTATATGCCGGCTAAGATCCTTTGTTTGTTGATCTAGTTGAGTATTGTCAATTATTCAACCACATTCGACCATTTTGTAATCCATAGAGATATCATAATACGAACTTTGCAGTCCTTTGTCGTGTTTATTATTTGTATGATCATTTATATGTTGTAAACCTTTGATCCTAGACACACATTAGCAACGTTTCCTAGACTAGCCAAGTTAGGAACATTACAGTGGTATCAGATCTTTAGTCCTACCAACTTGTGAATAAAGACAATGAGTGCAACAGAAGACCCAAAGGGCCGTGAACACGTAGGTGACGGATATGTCACTTACAACAGGCATTGGGAAAGAAGGCCTAGGCTTGATTTTCCCCCTTTTCCTCCTAGCTCAAAGGAAGAGGAAGAGGCACACAAAGAACTACAGAGAAGGGAAGAGTGTGAGGCTGAGCGTAAGGTAGAGAGGATGCTAGGAGACAGATATGAGCGACCAGAGGGTAGTGGCAAGGCCCCCATAGATCCAAAGGCATATTTCATGTAGGTTATCAACGATATGTTAGCTAGTCAACGGACCATGTCTCAGTCCTTGGCACAAGTGGTTGATAGATTGGCTAGAGTGGGAACCCCAGATACACAAGTCCCGCATGCAACACAGGGGAACTCGGGAGTAGGCAGTAGACCCTAGTCACCCTCTCGCATATGCACCTCTGCGAGTAGGATTCCCAAACCCTTGTTTCCCAGTTTCCAGAGGTCACCCC
>JZKD02S1751644.1:315497-331065 GCA_000966675.3 Picea glauca
AAAAAAAAAAAAGATTAGTAGTGGAGAAAGTGTGCAAAGGCATCTCATGCAGTTTGAACAATAGGAAGAGGTATGGGATGATTGCAAAAGTTTTATTTCTTTCCATTTCTCTGATCCAATCACAATTTATATGGAGTTAAAATGGAGCATCAAATTTTTGTCTTCATTTTCTCGAGGGAAAATTTTCAAAGCTGTAAGTAATTGCTTCTAGGATATTTTTTGGATTCTCCTATTCTTCTTGTGCTCAAGGATAGAAGAAAAATTCAGTTTGATTCTCAAATTTTTGCTTTCTTATAATGAAAACATCATATTACTTGAACAAATCGGTCCAGAGATGACTAAAGTAGGAGTGTACATCAATAATATCTCTATTTGAGCATTTGTTTTCAACATTTTGGTTTTAATAAGAGGTTTAGTTTTCAGTTTGTTTGCAGTTAGTATGAGTCCATATCCCAATGGAGGCACTTTACAAAGTAGTTTTTAGTTTGCAGTATCATCAGTTCTTTCTAGCGGTGAAAATTATTTTCAGTTGGAGAGGGCATAAGCAGTTTTGGTTTACATGCATGGTTTCAGAAAAGGCACAAGTACAATGACAAGGTTCATAGTTTGAAAGGGATGATTTCAGGTCACAGAAGGACAAAGGTACATGGTGTACTATTCTTGGCACTTTGCAATAAAGCACCATCCCCATATGGTGCCTATGTTAGAATAAAAATCGACATTTCCAAAAATTTTGTCCCTAGCCAAAATTATCTCAATCTTGCTAGACTTCCATCTTGTGTCATCTTGCATAATCTTTCCATTGTCGCAAACCTCTAAACCTTTCTCCATTTTTTCCAATCTCCTCTACTATCAAAATGTCAAATCTTTGAATCATACTTTGTCAAAAGTTTCAAATATTTACATCAAAGCTTCTTGAGGCCCTCTTATTTGTCTCATTCGCAATTCCTTGGTCTTCAATTCTTTGATTTTTTCAATGGTACCCAAAATGATAAGTTTCTCTTACTAGCTATCATAAAACCAACTATGAGAATTATGATAAATATAATAAAAAAAATTAATAAAAAAATGTATTATTTTAAAAACCAATTAATGTGGTTTTGAAATAATATTTTATATTTATTAAAAGGAGGTTCGGTTATTTTATGAAATTTTGGGTCTAATGTTCTAATCTCAACTTAAGGTCCAAATCCTTGAGTCATCCAAACGCTCCATGCACCAAACGAACTCACCATCAACAAGTCCAAGCCTCAACCATTGTGCTTCATGCATCTTATTGCTGTCCATATTTCAACATATGCAAATCCTTTGAAATAAAAAGAATGCTTGTTTGTGGGACATTGAACCTATGTGCGCAAATATAAGCTCGAGCATCAAGTATATCACATAAATCTTTATTATTTTCTTCAAAACATGTTGATCCTATCAGTCGTTGACCCCAACCTATAGGAATACAACTGAGATCCATGGACCAAGTCACATCACATGCCAAGTAGCAAGACAGCTCACATAAGGCAGCAAGAGGAGAGCTCACAAGGAGACAAAGTATTACAGTACACGTCTAAAATCTCCCCATACGTTTCCATATATACATACTTCAAAACCAAGATGCCAGTGGTTGCAATTCCGCATTAGTCATCGTTCCAAACACCAGGTTCCACTTCAGGATTTCGGCCACCGGGTGAATTCATTCTTGATTCCTCATTTTCACCCGAAGCCCGCCCGAAGTGAGGGTTCCTCACTCCAAGTTCCATTTAATTTATCATTTGGTGAGCAAAATTCCTTTTTTGAGCATTTGGACCTCGAATTTTTCTCTTCATCATCATCAATATGGATCGCGCTAGACACAACACTGTTAATTTCAAGGTGAGGTGTAGCTGTTCATGATAGTGTTCTAGAGATATGAAAGTGAAATAAGCCACATCAAAAGATTATCCAATTCAAGGTTCCTTCTCTTGGGAATTTTTCAACTTTATATGTCATTTCCCGTGAGACATGAACTCCCAAGAGTCAAAGTTCTGTGTGAAGGGTTATTTCTCGGTCATTATTCCTCAAGTGCTTTGTCAACATTTCCTGCAAACACTTCTCGGTCACATTGTCTACAAGGGTTTCAATAAATTCAAGAAGGTGCACAAACATCAACGATAGAGGAACTTCATCAAAGTCCAGTTTTTGGATCTACAAGATACAATTAAATAAAGGATCTTCAAAAGGGCCGTCCTCAGGATCACTAACTGATTTGGAGGAAGGAACTCCAAAGAAATCAAGACGTTGCAATTGTAAAAATTCCCGCTGCCCGAAATTGTATTGTGAATGCTTTACATCTGGGATATATTGTGATGGATGTCATTGTGTAAATTGTTATAACAATGTTGACCATGAAACTGTGATGCGGGAAGCTGTTGATGTGATATTTTAGCGTAATCCTAATCCATTTCAGCCTAAGATTGCAAGAATTCCAACTACTATTCGAGATAACATGATATGGGAGAGAAACCTCTTCCAGCTAAACATAATAAATGGTATCATTGGAAGAAATCAGGATGTTTGAATAAGTATTGTGAAAATTTTTAAGGAAATATTTTATGCTTTGAAAATTGCAAATGCATTGATTGCAATAATTGCGAAAACAACGAAGAAAAAAAGGCTCTCTATCAAAGAGATATTAGTGGCATCTTAAATTATCCTCAAACTGTTCCAAATGCTCCAATATCTGGATTAACTGGACCTATGGGTTATTCATCTCCTTCTCGTAGAAAAAAGAGGAAAACTCAGGAAGATCTATTTAGTGAAGCACCAAAGGAACATGCTTCTCGCCAAACATCTCAAACTCTATAGGGAAGTACTCTAAAAAAATATATCTTCCACAATAGATGCTTCAAATCCTCATCTCTCAACAATTAATGAAATTGAATCTTTTAGGATTTCATCATTCAAGGATATTTACAGGTCACTTTTGGCTGATGTTATCGAGACAGACACTGTTGAAGTTCTTTACGAACATCTTGTCGTTGCTTACAGAGAATCTTCAAATTCTTGTATACCTCAAATGGTTATGAAGATTTCACTAGGGTTTTCTTAGTATTGAGGATTTTAAGAGCTAGCAATTTAAGCTTTAATGCCATTTGGGAGGATCCCTACTTGTTGGAAATGATCCCCTCGATACCTGGGATTGTAATATAGTGGCTAAGTTATTATAAAATCTAACAGTTTGAGTTGGTAACTTAAGCCATATCTTTTATCCTATTTTAATCAATCAGTCCTATTTTAAAAAACCTCATCAAATGTAAGCCCAAATTTCCAGGCATATAATCAACATTGATCGAAGGGTCAACCTCAGATTTTCAAGTAAATATATTTATTTCAAAGGCATGAGAACAATAAAAGACTCGTATTTCCAGTGGTCAATGAAAACCACCTAGATTTTAAAGTTTAGTTTTATAAAAGATAAAGAAGTTCGAGACTTCATGGAGAAGACCATCAACCAAAGAATTTGTTCCATACCATACCATATTTCCAGGTAGAGTAACACCATCAAAGATCTTTTCTATATTTTGAGAAAAAAATTGAGGAATCAGTTCAACACTTGATGAGAATATAAGCAACAATTAAATACTGGAACAAGGGGTTGGCACCTGAGAGGCCTTTTTGGCCCGATATGTAATCAAAAATCTTTTAATAAAGTATTTTGGAGCATAACTAAGGAGATTCTCAGACTTTGTTATACTAAATCATGTGTTTTCTTTGTAACATGTCTTTAATGTTTCTATTTCATATTTTTTTTGTTCATTAATTGATGCAGGTTGTAACAATTGCAATTCAGTACAACCTCTACTATGATGCAACGATGTTAAATTATCCATTAAATCTGTAGTTTTTTTCTTTTTTTATTGTGAGCAAAATAAGACCTCCACTTTGATGTTTTACTGATGTTTTTTTATTTAATTCATGATCTGAATGAAGTATATGGTTTTCTTCTACTGAGCAGGGAGTCATATTTGTCATTTTTTGATATCTGACTTTTTAATAAGTTTTCTTTATCTCACATCTTCTATCTACTCTTTAAGATAATTTTAAAGTATTTAGCTGACGAGGTCATGCCTCTTTAGTTCTGATTTTGAGTTATTGAAAGGCTTGTTATTCAAATCAAAAGCTTCAAAGGGTTGATCAATCAATCATTTTTATGTTCATGAAAATGCACTAGGATTGGATCTACTGTAGCTTATGGTTTCCTATAGTAAACCAGGGATGATTTTAAGGATGAAAATTTATTTTAAAATGTAGAAATCTTGGTGAATCTTACTAATCTTTCATATGTCAACTATAAAATGTTTGACGATATTTTAATAAAAATATTCAAATTTATAAGAATTTTATATAGTTTGTATAAAATTTTGGCTATTTTTAAGGTAAGCTAATTTTATCCTATAGAATTTGAGTGAATTATTTTTAGAATAGTGAACATTTTTCTGGGGAAAACCATGGAAAATTAGCCCATGGACGAAATGTACCCTATTGTTTTCTTCACTATTAGCCCATCGAAAATTAGCCCATCGACGAAAATTAGCCCATCGACGAAATGTACCCTATTGGAGTAAACTCTAGTAACAACACCATCCATAAAATAAATGCACCCTATTGTTTTGTGTTATATCATTGTCGAAATCATTTCAACTCCTTTATTTCTCTAAACAATTTTTTTATTATCGTCAATCAAATCAGTGTGTCCTATTGTTTTAAGTTATATTAATGTGTCCTATTGTTTTGTGTTATATTATTACTAAAATCAATGCATCTACTCAATGATTGATATTAAATTATTTCTTGGTTTCCATGGGTGAAACATATCAATAGTATAAAACTCAACCTCCGATTTGAAACATTCTTCATATTGATAGTCAAATTAAGGTGAGACAAATCCTAATGATACATGTCACATTTCAGGACCATTTATAAGAATTGTTAAAGTTAGATTATGATTCACCACAAAGCATTATTGAATCCCCAACTAATGTGGACATATATAACATATACAATTAATTCCTATATATCTTCATTTTTTAGGGTGAAAAATATTACTTAATTTGTTTTGTATGTTAAATGAAATGGAATCTAAAATATGGTATATACATCATGACTTTGAACTATAGATATATATGAATAAATGTTTCCAACAGTGAAATTAAATATGCAAATTGGAAATTAAATAAGAAAAGATTAAAGTATTTGTTTGCTTACAACATAATCTTATCATAAAAATATTGCACTACATTGTTGTGTTCTCCTTGTTTGTAGTGTCACTAGCACCATGTTCTCCACCATTTCTGATAATTCAATGTCAAAGAGAACAAACCAATATATATATATATATATATATATATATATATATATTGTAAAAACCACATGGATGCGGCCACGGGCGAAGCCAATTTTTTTTGTTTTGAAGAATTAAGGGAACGAAGGAAAAAACAACAAAAGTTTGACCACACCATTGACGACGAATGCAAACACACAGTCTAGGCAACATGTTACTATGACACCAGACACAGGCTCAAGACAACTTGCATGACATGCGCAATAACAAGGAGGACAACATCCACATCCCGACATCGCGGCCTAGATGAACAAAGACTAGAACCTCAAGGTGTGCAGAGCTAACGCCTGAAGGCGTTCAACCCTTGCGCCAAAGTCAACATACGACGCTCAGCCACACTCACAAGGTAGGCATCGACTCCGACCAAGGTATCATTCGTCGCTAACCCATAAGGCATGCCATGATCCCCTCATCAAGAACCATGTCATCCCCAGAAGAGAGGCCCGACAATAACCCTAGCGCAAAACAAAAAGAGACCAAGACTCAAGAAAACTCCGACACACTAGGAACCAAATACTGACTCTGAGACTATACGTACCCCCCCACATGAAGGTTCAATGAGACACTAAGGAACGAAGGCAAGGGGTGACGCCAGTACGCATGACATCGTCCTCAACCCCACCCAACACCCAGGCTAACATGTCCAAGACTACATTCTAGAATAACATGGGTTCCATTCTAACGGGGCACGTCAAGTTACAACTAATCATTAAAGCACCCGCTAACTTAAAGTAAACAATCAATTTAGCAAGCCTAAGAAATCAACACTAGAACTATAATTATAAATAGAATCTAACTTCAATTAAATCAATTTAGTAAGTCTAAAATTGCAATCTAGTCTTTACTCAACATACTAATTTAAACATTATTACAACCTAAAAGGAATATTCTATATTAATCCCACTCTCCATCCCACTAGCCATCAATTGAATAACACCAATAACATTCTTAAGTAGAATGCTACCTTCATAGAACTTAGGAACATTTAAATCTCAACATTTAGTTTGGCTATAATGACCAAACTAACCACACTAGCTTTCTATTACAATTGAAAAAGGAATATGCCAACTAATACATTGTTGTAGCAAATTAACAAGGCAATTACATAACTATTACTTAACAATTTAATATAGCCCATGGCAAGGAAATTAGCATAACAATTAACGTGACTATTATTCAGCAGTGACAAAGCATTTTACATGACAAATACCATCATAAGTAATATGGTAATAACAAGGTGATTAATATGTTAATCAACATAACAATTAATGTAATAGTAACAAGGTGAATTACATGATCGTTAACATAACAAATAACAACGCATTAACAAGGTAGTTTACATGACTGTAGTCATAACAAGTGACATAGCCATAACCAGACATTTAAGGTGTTAGTTAACATTTATCTCGCTGTGGCATTAAATCAAAGAATAGATCGACTGGCCATTTACATTGTTGTAACCATTGTTCTGGAAACTAATAAGATAATTACCTAACCAAGAATCTTACATTAACAAGGCATTTACGTATATGTTAACCATTTTATTCACTGTGGAAAAATCCGGGCAGTTAATGGACCCAAGACAACGCTGTAGCAATAACAACAAACACGCATTACATAGTTGGTGGAAAATCATGCCCATTAAACGACAAAAATACTCCAAATTTTAAAGGCAAACATGGTTAGCCCAACAAGTCAGTTTATGAATTAAAAGGCTAAAAACGTGGACGAATCCAACAACAACTTAGTCAAATTTTTAAATATCCCCCATGGTCATTCCAGCAAGTCAGGTTATGCATTAAATAGAAAAAAACGTGGGTGAATTCAACAACCACTCCACAAATGTTTTTAAGAAAAAATTGTGGGTGTTTTAAACAACCACTCAGGCAAACGTTTGGAGTAAAATAGTGGGTGATTTAACAACCACTCCGGCAACGTTCTGGAGAAAAATCATGGGCATTCTAAACATCCACTCAGGAAAACATTCTGTAGAAAATTGTGGGCAGCCAAGTCGTAGTAATAGTAAGGAATGAAATCCATGACAGTCAAGTCATGGGGATACAACCGGCGTAATAAAATCATGGAGATGTAACATTGGCAACAGTGTATAAATGAAATCTATGAAAGAGAGAAAAACATCGGAATAAAGGTCTGAGTAATAAATTCGTGGTGATGGACCATGGAAACAGTAGGGATGTAGGTTATAATTCCAACAAGACGTAGAACACAAGGAAATAAAATCATGGTAACAACAAGGAGTTTATAAACCATTTTCAAATGCCTGGATTACCCAACAACGTAGACATGGATGTAGAAGAAACATTTTTCAATGGATTCAAGCATGAAAATCACAGTCCAGGCAAAAACGCAGGCCAAGATAACAAGGACGTTCTTTTTTTATTTTTCTTTTTCTTTTTCCCAGGATCCCCAAATCGTAGACAGGAAATTAATTTGTTGTCCATGGCTAAGATACCCACCCAATAGACACTAAGAATAACACCACATAACCAATTCCAGTGAACCAATTATACAATGCAGACTTAGAGATTAAAGGTTTTTTTTTTTTTATTTCTCGTATGCCCAAAAAAATGCAGAGTGAAACTAAATCTTCTACAGTTCACACACCAATAAAAAAAATAGACTGAGATTTAATCTTTACATTTACCAGGACATCAATCCAACACACATTATACCTTATCGAAGAATAAAAATGAAAGGTTAAAAATTTGTCCATCACCACAATCACAGAGTTATAAATGGTCCAAGAATAACAACGCAGGGTCAAAACTGATCCATCAAGATATAACAATGGGGAAAAAATGAGATAACAACAATATATAAGCATGCCAAGTTTAAGGATAAACTTCGCCAAAAATCACATTGCAGGGTTAAATAAACGCATCGGGGCGCAAGGCGAACCTTCAGCCAAGGACAAACATCAAGGGCAGACGACTAACAAGTGCGTCCTTCGCTCATCATCCTCGCACATAAAAGAAGGGCATTGAGATCCATAGGTATATTAACACTGAGGCGACGAACATAGATCAGGCTTCTGGCCGACTACTCAGGCGAGGACTGGTGAGCTGTGGACGAAGTCTTAACAACCACAAGGGTCACAATCAAAACACCATAAGGTGGTCAAGACATGTAGGAAAATGAAGGCCATGGGAGTCAATCAATCATCAATCTAGGATAAGAAAAATTTCAGTCATCAATCTACATAATCCATTTACTTACTCCATTAAACATGCAGATCCAAGAATAAATCCTACAACTTTCTACCATATAAAAATGAAGAGAGTGTACCATTTCCTGATCACCCTCTCTAAGTGACGTCCTGCGTCTTCCATGCAATTCCTACTTGTCGACCGACGAGACTTCACCAGTACCTCCCAACCAATGCTAGGGGTACTCTTCTTCCCCCTTAGCCCCTCGAGCCGCAAATGGGCCACACACACACTATCCAGATATTTCAGCTAGCTCCCATCTCAGCTCGCAAGGCCAAGCTACCACTCCTCACCGAGCTGGGTATCCCAACTCCCATAAGCTAAGTCAGTCAAGTAGATATTTCTACAGTGTAACATTACACAAACAAAATATATATATCCTCCATCTCCTCCCTTCATTATATAGAGTTTCGTAGTCTCTTACTTTCCTAAAATCTCATTTAATTAATTTTTTTAAATTTAATTCCTAAAAATTCCTCCCCGTACAAGTGTCACCCATCCCCTTCATTCCTCCATAAATTAATTTCTTTAATTAGATGAATATCTTTATTTCCCTCACTCACCTAGRGTCACTCCTAGAATCGSTCCTAGGTGTCCCCAAATTCTCTTACAGGTTTTAATGACTTTCCCCATTATTAAATTGCTAGTTCAGTTTAAATTAGAAAGCTCTTAAATGCTAGATACCCTTACTAAGTTTGACTTTATGCTTTTTCCCTTGGGTTTYCCTTTTCTTCTTATGTTTCCCTCTTTTCCTAGTTTCCTAAATATTTTAGATTTCCCTCTTTCCCCTTTTCATTTAGGACTCAAATTGGCAGGTGTAGAAATTAACCCCCTTTTTCCTTTTCCCCTTTTTAGATAATAATTTTAAATTATCATAAAAAAAAAAAAAACAATTATTCCCCCTTTTTTTTTAAATTTTACCTGAACAAATTTTTATGAATTATTTAAATTTCTTACCCCCTTATTGTTACAAGATTTAACGAGGAGTATAGTTATTATTTACATTGTTTTATTTTTTATTTTTAAATAGATAGACAAAATTTTACACCTAGCATAATTTAGACTTAGACCTTAAATTTTCGTCCTGGGCGACATTTTATTAGGGAATTTGTTTTTAAAAATTCTTAACACATTATTCATCCTAAGGCCATATATGTTCATTCATTTATCACCAACAACATGACATGCCCTTCAGGACACACTAGGTTCTCCAAGGGTGCCACTCGCCTTAATTTGTTTCCCTTGCACGACGTGCCCTTCAGGATGCACTACGTGCTCCAAGGGTGCCACTCACCTCTTTCCATTTTTATTGCATGATGTGCCCTTCAAGATGCACCATGTGCTCCAAGGGTGCCACTCACCTCTTGACTGACTTGGTAGACATAAAAATCCCCTGGAGTCAATACTTCTCTAGGTGAACTTATGGGAGACTAAGGGCCTCTAAGGAATAATCCCCCCGCCTTATTGCGCACCCCTTAGAATCATCATGGCGACTATCACAGTCTTCCCTCACGACATCGTGGGTCCTCTCGAACTAGGTAAATGTTAACCTACAGTTCGAGCCACGGAGGGAGTGCTAGTAGGTTGTGGTAGGGTTGTTGTTCAAACCTCTCCCGCAACATCTCTGGTAGTCGTGCATGACCCCTTTACTCCACATGTGAGTCTGGTCGGAAATCTATCATCAGCCTGCATCATCAACGAATCATGTCAGAATATATCCATATCATATCATCTAATCAGATGCACTAATATCATAGTAAAACAATCAAACCCCAATGGTACACTCCCCGACTCTATCTAGAGTCTAAGGGGTTCCATCGATGCCTCTGCATCCTCGAGGTCCAAAATCCTGCACACTCAGTAAAACCGAGTCAAAAGCACCTGTCTATGTCAATGCAGTAAAACAACATGTCATCAACCCATAATACCTCATAATCAAAATAAATGTTTTAATAGCATAAAATCCGGATTACTTGTGAGCATGTGTCCTCAAAGAACAAGTTTTCTCAGTGCCCAAGAGTGGCATGTTACATACAACTCCTCTTCATCTAAACTTAATCCCGATGTTTATAGTAAAAATGTCGAAATAAAGTGTATCACAGTATCAAAAATGGAAACTGTTGACGCATATCATATGCATCCTCCCAGGTCGTCGAGTGCAGACTATAGCTATCCCACTGGACCTTGACCTGTTCTACAGTTTGATGTCATAGTTTTCAAATGCGATGATCCAAGATGCGGATCGTCTCAGCCGTGAGCTCTCCCTTATTCGATACCTGCAGGAAACTCATGTCAATAACATGTGTAGGATCACTAATATAATGTCTCAAAACAGATACATGAAAAACATCGTGCATATGCCTCAAAGAATCAGGCAAGGCTAGTCGATAGGCCACGAGCCCCTTTCTCTCCACAATATTAGAAGGTCCCATGAACCTAGGGGATAGTTTATCTCCCTTTCCAAAATTGATTGAACTCTTATGTAGTTTAACCCGCAAGAAGACTCGATCACCGACCTCGTAACTACGGTCGACACAGTGCGCATCGACATAACTCTTTTGCAGATCTTGTGCTTATTTAATCCTTTGTCTTATTGTTTTCATTTTCTCTTCCATTTTTTGGATCACTCCTGGTCCCACCAGGACCCTATCCTCAAGACAATCCCAGCTCAAAGGCATCTAACATGGTCGCCCGTAAAGAAACTCGAAAGGTGCCCTCTTAATGGTGCTTTGGTAACTATTGTTGTAAGCGAACTCCACCAGTGGAAATAATTCTTCCCAACTCTTTTGTTGGTCCATCATGTGCATGTGAAACATGTCCTCCAAGGTTTGGTTCGTTTTTTCGGTCTTCCCGTCAGTCTCTAGGTGATACGTCGTACTGAAGTTAAGTTGGGTTCCCAAGGCCTCTTGGAAACTCGTCCAAAATCGTCCAGTAAACGCTGATCCTCGATCGGATATAATCCTCTTAGGCATGCCATGCAGCCTCACAATCTCACTATTGAAAACTCTAGCTATGTCAGGTGCCTGATACGTTGTATGCACAGGAATAAAGTGAGCACTCTTTGTCAGAGTGTCTACTACTATGAAAATTGAGTCATGTCTCATTGCCGTCAGCGACAATCCAACAATAAAATCCATCGAAATAACCTCCCATTTCGAATTTTGAATAGCGTGTGGCTGTAGTAATCCTGCTGGGTGTCTATGGTTAGCCTTTACTTGCTAACATTCTAGACATCTGGCCACATAGTTGACTATGTCTTCCTTCATTCCCTTCTAGAAGAATAAGGGTTTAAGGTCTACCCTCATCTTCGTGAATCCTGAGTGAGGCATGTAAATTGCTCTATGAGCCTCGCTTAGGATCAACATCCTCAACTCGTCGTTTGGTGGTACATAAATCCAATTTTTAAATCTCAATAAACCATCGTCATCAAACGAAAATCCTTCAAATCTTGGCACTATCATTGTGTTTTTTCCGATAAATCCCTCGATCTCTTTGTACCAGTCATCATCACGCTGTAAAGTTAGAATCTTTTCACGTATATTCATCTAAAGATGCAGTATCGAAAAGATGCATGGTCAATGAATCAATGCATCTGCCACTCAGTTCACTGTTTCTTTTATGTAAGTAATCTCGAAGTCATACTTGCTAAGCAATTCCTACCAACGTCGTTGTCACGCGTTCAGGTCCTTTTGTGTAAATATGTGTTGTAGTCCACAGTGGTCAGTCTTTAGTTCAAATGTTCATCCATCAAGGTAGTGTCTCCAAACCTTCAAGGCATATACGATGGCTAAAAAATCCAAATCCTGCGTCACGTAGTTCTCCTCATGCCTTCTCAGTTTCCTCAAGATGTAAGTGATCACTCATCCGTTTTTCATCAAGACTTCGCCTAAGCCTTCCTTGGATGTGTTGGTGGATACCAAGAATTCCACATCCATGTTAGGGACCTTTAGTATCGGTGCTATTGTCAACAACTCCTTGAGCCTCTGAAATGCTTCTGTGCATTTCTCGGTCCAAACAAACTTCTTGTTTTTCTTCTGCAATTCCGTGATTGGATTTGCTATCTTTGAAAATCCCTTGATGAACCATTGATAGTATCCTACTAAATCCATGAAGCTACACACTTCCGAGACATTCGTTGGCGCAGGCCATTCCATAATAGCCTTGACCTTGGCTGGATCCATGGCAATACTTTCACCAGAGATGGCATTCCCTAAGTATTGAATCTTCGATTGATAAAATGAGAATTTGGATAACTTCCCATACAATTTGTTCTCTTGTAGACACTATAGTACCAAGCACAAGTGATCGTCATGCTCCTCTTTCGTTTGAGAGTAAATCAAAATATCATCAATGAATACTTGGACAAACTTGTCCAAATACTCGTGGAACACCCCGTTCATCAAACTCATAAATAACCTGGGGGAGTTGGTCAGTCCAAACACTAAAATAGTAAACTCGTAATTTCCAAACCTCATCTTGAAGGTGGTCTTAGGGACATCATCCTCCTTGATCCATAACTGGTGATATCCTGATCGCAAATCAATCTTTGAGAACACTGTTGTGCCCTTCATTTCATCGAACAAATCACCAATCCTCAGCAACATATACTGATTCTTGATCATTTCCTTGTTCAACTGATGGTATTCAATGCAGAGCCTCCATGACCCATCCTTCTTTGATATGAAAATAACAGGCGCACCCCACGGTGACACACTAGGACGTATCAGTCTTAGGTCCAACAATTCCTTTAGTTGCATTCTCAACTACTGTAACTTCGGGGTTTATATCTGATAGGGTGTTCTAGCTATCGGTTTAGTTCCCAGTTTAAGGTCTATAGTAAACTCCAATCCCCTCTCCGGTGACATCCCAGGTAACTCTTCCAGAAATATGTCCGCAAACTCTCTCACCACTAGAAGGTGATCTAGACCTTTTGCTACTCCCCTCTCGTTTAACGCAAGGATCACATAAAGCTTGGATCCCTTTCACATGCTCTTCTGTAGCTGAAAGGAAGAGATGAACCTCAGGGAAACTCCCTAGTTCTGACCTACATTCACACATCTCTATCCCTCATCATCGACCAAGCTCAACCGTTTCAACTTGCAGTTGAGTATCGCCTCATGTGATTCCTATAAATTATAACCTTGTACAATATCTACTGCAAACTGATATTTAGAAAAGAACAGAAAAGATACAATGGAAAATACAAACATTACACAAAGATTTTTCACCTGGAAACCCAAACCGGGAAAACCAACATATATTATATTCATACATTGTTTACAATACAATATATATATATAGGAGCCAGTGACATCCAAAACCCTAACCCAATGACCTAGATTAGTCAAACCCTAATTCCTTAACCGAAAATAGAAAACCATCGGCAAAAAACCATGTGCCGAAAAAACACCTAAATATCATGTGGTCTCGGAAATATGTCATCCTAGTGCAAAAGAAAAATTCGAGGGCACTGCCCCCAAACCCCCATGCGAGGGGCTCCACCCCCATTCACTCCCGGCGTAGACGCTCAAACACTACTAGTCATGCAAAGAATATAACACATACCCAACATTCTCCCACTTGTTGTTTTCTTTGCACACAGGGGGTTACAAGGTTACATAGTCAACAATCCAGGGCAACAATGCCCATTGATCCTCTACACCAAGAGAACTTCTCAGTGCTAAAAAATTTTGTTAATGAATCTGCAACATTCTTCAAAGGGTCCACCTTCATCAATGGTACTTTCTTTTCTTCAATCATGTCTCTCACAAAGTGATATTGAAGATCAATGTGCTTTGTCTTTGAATGATAAGTGGGGTTCTTCGCCAAGAAAATTGCACTCTGACTTTCACACTCTATCCTTACAGCTCCTTGTACCAACCCAATACCTGAACACAATCTTTGTAACCATACTGCTTCCTTGCTTGCATGAGTGGTTGCCATGTATTCATATTCTGTAGTTGAAAGTGCCACTACAGCCTGTCTTTTGCTCATCCAACTTATTGCTCCTCCAAACAGGTTAAACACATACCCACTTGTATATCTACTACGATCCAAATCTCCATCCCAGTATGCATCCACAAATCCATGTATATCGACCACTCTGTCCAATCCCGGTCTTCCTTAGTAGCATAATCCATAGCTACCAGTGCCACGCAAATACCTGAAAACCCTTTTTACTGCTGTCCAATGCTCCTTCCCTGGTTTTGACATATACCTTCTCAAAACTCCCACTGCATTTGCAATGTATGGTCTGGTACATACCATTGCATACATCAAACTGTCAACTGCACTCGCATATGGAACATGAGACATGTCCTCCTCTTCTTCATGTGTCTTGGGACACTGATCCACATATAACTTTACACCAACAGGAATAGAAACCTTCACCGGTTTACATTCCTTCATATTAAACCTCTGCAATATTGTCTCGACATATTTTCTCTAATTTAACTAGAGTTTCCTCTTTTTTCGATCTCTTTTAATTTCCATGCCCAAAATTAAATTTGAAGCACCGAGATCCTTCATGTCAAATTTAGAGGACAACTGAGTTTTCACATCCTAGATAATCTCCTTGTTGTTTCCTATCAGCAACATGTCATCCACATACAAGACCAAATAAATCAAATGATCACCATTTAATTTAGAATACACACAATGATCCTCTTTGCTTCTTGTGAAGCCAAGTCCCAGCATATAAGTATCAATTTTTTTATACCACATCATTGGTGATTGTTTTAAACCATACATGCACCTTTTCAGCTTGCATACCAGCTCCTTCTTTCCTTTCACAACATAACCTTATGGTTGCTTCATAAAGATTTCTTCGTCTAGATCCCCATACAGGAATTTTGTCTTCACATCCATCTGTTCTATTTCAAAATCAAATGCAACAACAACAAATAACAAAAATCTTATAGAGGTTAACTTGGCAACAGGAGAAAAAATCTCACCAAAATCAATTCCC
>JZKD02S1751644.1:332875-345167 GCA_000966675.3 Picea glauca
CATTCAGTAATACTGAATCGGAGAGACACAGTCGAATTGTGCTCTTTGCCTTCCGATCTGTCTTTTTCCAGTCATCTGCAGAAGTTCCTGTAGGTGCAGTACCTGGATCTACCACGATACAATGATCTTTGTCCACCAAAATATCTTCCATCTTGAGCTTCCACAGCTCAAATATTTTCCCATTAAACTTCTCGATCTCCATCTTCGAATTGCTTGCCATTTATTTTCACTTGAAAAACAATACCGCAGATCTCCCACTGTAACAAGGCTTATCACAGTCCCAAGCCAAACCCTTGACGACAAAGGTGTCCCCCTGAAGCAAATAAAGCTCTGATACCAAATGTAAATTCTAACCTTGTAGAATATCTACTGCAAACTGATATTCAGAAAAGAACAGAAAAGATACAATGGAAAATACAAACATTACACAAAGATTTTTCACCTGGAAACCCAAACCGGGAAAACCAACATATATTATATTCACACATTGTTTACAATAAAATATACATATAGGAGCCATTGGCATCCAAAACCCTAACCCAATGACCTGGATTAGTCCAAAACCCTAATTCCTTAACCGGAAATTGAAAACCATCGGAAAAAAACCATGTGCCGAAAAACCACCTAAATATCATGTGGTCCCAGAAATATGTTGTCCCAGTAATATGTCGTCACGGAAATATTTCATCCCAGTAATATGTCATCCCAGAAATATGTCATCCTGGTTCATACCCAACAATTTCAACCAGTCCATATCGATCACAACATCATAATATCCTAAGATTGTGACGTATAGGTTGGCCCTGGTGACGAACTCTCCTAGGTTAAGGATACAACCCGTAACCTTTCCTCCAACCTTTTGTTTGGCTCCCGAGGCCATCTCTATGAAGCTAAACTCATAATGTCCAAATGCCTTTACCTTAATCCTTTTTAGCACTACACCAAAAATGAAACTCTCAATAGCATCGGTTTCTATCAAAATACTAAGGGTCTGGTCAGCGACGGTACCTGTCGTCTCGAGCACAGTCGACTGATGCTCTACCTGGCGGTTATTCAGCGCTGCATGAATCCGATGGACCTTGCCCATATCTCCCATGGTAGTGGGTCCAAATGATTTAGATGCTCTAGTCCTCTCCATAGGGCAGTCGCGCTAGTAGTGTGGCTCCCCACACGTCCAACACCCTTTCTTTGGCCCAATAGTCCTAGTACCCGAAGTAGAAGATGACGACCCACCAGCCTGGAATCCTAGTTTGTTCTGTTGAACATGCCTAAACTATTGTTGTTGTGGTCGATGTTGCTACTGATGCTGTGGTCCCTGAAAAGTTGTCTGCTGCTGAGGCATCAGTCGCCAAGGTGTAGTGAAAGTAGATCCCCTCTGGAAGCCACAATATCCCAGTGTATGACTGGATGGTGTCTGATGTTGTTGTGCACCAGATGACACCTGCCCTACTGGTCTCACTAGATTCCATCTCTAACCCCTATTGATAAGCTCCTCCTCTGCTATGAGAGCCTTCTAGATGGCATCATGCAAGGTTTGATGCATCAAAATCCTAACCTTTACATGTATGCCGTCGTTAAGGCAAAAAATGAACCTGTTGACCTTAAGTTTCTCAGTGTTAATATGCGGAGCATACCAGAGCAACTCCATAAAATGGGGCTCGTACTCGAGCATCGTACGACCTTCCTGTCGTAAGGCATTAAACTCATTGAGTTGACGCTCAATGAATTCCTCTGAAAGGTGCCTCTCTCGAAATCGTTCCTCAAATGGTTCCCATGACACGTCTTCGATGACCATGTTCAATTGTGGTAGGAGCATCTTCCACCATAGAAGAGTGCTCCCCTTCAGTTGAAAGACCTCCATGTGGACCTTCATGTTGGAGGTATAATCGCGAAGTGAAAATCACATTGCCATGTTCTCCAACCATGCCTCAATGGCTGCACTGTCCGGGGAACCAAAGAACTCGGGAAATTTGACCTTCTCAAGTTCACAGTGAATGCTACCAGTATCGACCGGAGCGCACGATGGACCCTCAGTGGGTGATGACGCCCTGACCTCATCTCTTTCCAAACGGATGATCAGTGCCTCAGACATGCACTGAAAAGATCTCATCATTTCGACCACATCACCAACTTCTATCTGCTCCTACCCGACAACCTACTTGTCTCCCTAGGGGTTAGACCCCTCAGGAATGGATGCTACTGGAGGCGTCATGCCTCCTCCCCTAGCACCCCGTCGTCTGCCTCCGCAGCGTCCTCTAACCATGATTACCTACACGAATACAAGTCAACTCAATTAGCAACATTATAATCAAATCATATCAACAAAAGTTGTAGAGATCCTAAGTCACAGGTTGAACCCGCTCTGATACCATATGTAAAAACCACATGGATGTAGCCACGAGAGAAGCCAATTTTTTTGTTTTTTTTGTTTTGAATAATTAAGGGCATGAAGGAAATAACAACAAAAGTTTGACCACGCCACTTACGATGAACGCAAATACACAGTCCAGGCAACAGGTTACTATGACACCACACGTAGGCTCAAGACAATTGGCATGACCTGCACAATAACAAGGAGGAAAACTACCCACCTGACTCAACATGAACATGCCTGTAAGCTAAAGGAAAACATCCCCATCTTGACATCATGGCCTAGACAAACAAAGACTAGAACCTCAAGGTGCGCAGACCTAACGCCTGAAGCCATTCGTCCCTTGTGCCAAGGTCAACATACGATGCTCATCCACACTCACAGGGTAGGCACCAACTTGGACCAAGGTATCATTCATCGCTAACCCATAAGGTGCGCCATGATCCCCTCATAAGGAACTATGTCGTTCCTAGAAGAGAGGTGCGACAATAACCCTGGCGCAAAACAAAAAGGGACCAAGACTCAAGAAAACTCCGACGCGCTAGGATCTGAATATTGACTGGGAGACTATAACTACCCCCCCACATGAAGGGTCGATGAGACACTAAGGAACAAAGGCAAGTGGTGATGCCAATCCACGTGGCATTTCCCCCGACCCAACCCAAAACCCAGGCTAACCGGTCCAAGACTACATTCTAGAATAACATGGGTTCCATTCTAATGGGGAATGCCAAGTTACAACAAGTCATTAAAGCACCCTCTAACTTAACATTAAACAATCAATTTAGCAAGCCTAAGAAATCAACACTAGAACTATAATTATAAATACAATCTAAATTCAATTAAATCAATTTAACAAGTCTAAAATTGCAATCTAGTCTTTACTCAACATACTAATTAAAACATTATTACAACCTAAAAGGACTATTCTATATTAATCCCAGTCTCCACCCCACTGGCCATCAATTGAATAATAACAATAACATTCTTAAGTAGAATGCTACCTTTATAGAACTTAGGAACATTTAAATATCAACATTTAGTCTGACTATAATGACCGAACTAACCACACTAGCTGTCTATTACAATTGAAAAAGGAATCTGCCAACTAATACATTGCTGTACAAAATTAACAAGGAAATTACATGACTGTTACTTAACAATTTAGTATAGCACATGGCAAGGCAATTAACATAACAATTAACATGACTATTATTTAGCAATGACAAGGCATTTTACACGATGGATACCATCACAAGTAATATGGCAATAACAAGGCGATTAATATGTTAATCGACGTAACAATTAATGTAACAGTCACAAGGTGAATTACATGATCGTTAAAATAACAAATAACAATGCATTAACAAGGTAATTTACATGACTGTAGTCATAACAAGTGACATAGCCATAACCAGGCATTTAAGGTGTTAGTTAACATGTATCTCACTATGGCATTAAATCAAAGAATAAATCGGCTAGCCATTTACATTGTTGTAACCATTTTTATGGAAACTAATAAGATAATTACCTAACCAAGAATCTTACATTAACAAGGCATTTACCTATCTGTTAACCATTCTATTCACTGTGGAAAAATCCAGGCAGTTAATGTACCCAAGACAACACTGTAGCAATAACAACAAACACGCATTACATAGTTGGTGGCACATCGTGCCCATTCAATGACAAAAATACTCCAAATTTAAAAGGAAAACATAGTCAGTCCAACAAGTCAGTTTATGAATTAAAAGGCTAAAAACGTGGGCGAATCCAACAAATTAGTCAAATTTTTAAATATCCACCATGGTCATTCCAACAAGTCAGGTTATGCATTAAATAGAGAAAAACGTGGGTAAATTCAATAGCCACTCCACAAACATTTTTAAGAAAAAATCATGGGTGTTTTAAACGACCACTCAGGCAAATGTTTGGAGTAAAATCATGGGCGTTTTAGTAGACACTCCGGCAACATTCTGGAGCAGAATCATGGGTGTTTTAAACAACCACTCAGGCAAACGTTTTGGAGTAAATCGTGGGCATTCAAGTCGTAGTAATAGTAAGGAGTGAAATCTGTGACAGTCAAGTCGTCGGAATACAACCGGCATAATAAAATCGTGGATATGTAACAGCAACAATAGTGTAAAAATGAAATCCATGACAGAGAGAAAAATGTGGGAATAAAAGTCTGAGTAATAAGTTCATGGTGATGGACCGTGGCAACAATAGGGACACAGGTTATAATTCTAGCAAGATGCAGAACGCAAGGAAATTAAATCATGGTAACAACAAGGAGTTTATAAACCATTTTCAAATTCCTGGGTTACCCAACAACGTAGACATGAATGTGTAAGAAACATTTTTCAATGGATTCAACCTTGAAAATTACAGTGCAAGAAAAAACGCAGGCCAAGATAACAAGGACGTTCTTTCTTCTTCTTTTTTTTTCTTTTTCCCAGGATCCCCAAATCGTAGATAGGGAATTAATTTTTTGTCCATGGCTAAGATACCCACCCAATAGAGACTAATAATAACACCAGACAACCAATTCTAGTGCACCAGTTATAAAATGCAAACTTAGAGATTAAAGGTTTTTTTTTTCTATTTCTCAGATACCCAAAAAAACGCAGAGTGAAACTAAATCTTCTATAGTCCACACACCAATAAAAGGAATAGACTGAGATTTAATCTTTACATTTACTAGGACACCAATCCAACAGACATTATACCTTTTCCAAGAATAAAAACGCGAGGTTAAAAATTTATCCATCACCACAATCACAGAGTTATAAATGGTCCAAGAATAACAATGCAGGGTCAAAACTGATCCATCAAGATATAACAACGGGGCAAAAATGAGATAACGACAAGATATAAGCATGTCCAGTTTAAGGATAAAATTCACCAACAATCACATTGCAGGGTTAAATAAACGCATCAAGGCGCAAGGCGAACCTTCATCCAAGGACAAACATCAAGGGTAGACAGCTAAAAGGTGCATCCTTCGCTCATCATCCTCGCACAAAAAAGAAGGATGTTGAGATCCATAGGTATATTAACGCCGAGGCAACGACCATAGATTAGGCTCATGGCCAACTGCTCAGGTGAGTATTGGTGAGATAGGGACGAAGGCGGAACAACCACAAGGGTCACAATCAAAACACCACAAGTTGGTCAAGACATGCGGGGAAATGAAGGCAATGGGAGTCAATCAATCATTGAGCTAGGCTAAGAAAAATTTTAGTCATCAATTTAGACAATCAGTTTACTTACTCCATTAAACATGCAGATCCAAGCATAAATCCTACAACCATATACCATACAAAAATGAAGAGAGCCTATCATTGCCTGATGGCCCGCTCTGAGTGACGTCTCGCATGCTCTGTGCAACTCCCGCTTGCCAACCAACAAGACTTCACTGGTACCTCCCAGACAATGCTAGGGGTACTCTTCTTCCTCCTCAGCCCCCTGAGTTGCAAAGGGACCACACACACACTATCCAGAGATTTCAGCTAGCTCGCAGCTCACCTCGCAAGGCTGAGCTACCACTCCTCACCGAGATGTGTATCCCAACTCCCACAAGCTAAGTCAATCAAGTAGATATTTCTACAACATAACATTACTCAAACATAAGAGATCTATCCTCCATCTCCTCCCTTCATTATATAGAGTTTCGTAGTACGTTACTTTCCTAAAATCTCATTTAATTAAGTTTTTAAAATTTAATTCCTAAAATTTCCTCCCCGTACAAGTGTCACCCATCCTCTTCATTCCTCCATAAATTAATTTCTTTAATTAATTAATTATCTTTATTTCCCTCACCCACCTAGAGTCACTCCTAGAATCACTCCTAGGTGTCCCCAAATTCTCTTACAGGTTTTAATGACTTTCCCCATTATTAAATTGCTAGTTCAGTTTAAATTAGAAAGCTCTTAAATGCTAGATACCCTTACTAAGTTTGACTTTATGCTTTTTCCCTTGGGTTTCCCTTTTCTTCTTATGTTTCCCTCTTTTCCTAGTTTCCTAAATATTTTGGATTTCCCTCTTTCCCCTTTTAATTTACTACTCAAATTGGTAGGTGTAGAAATTAACCCCCCTTTTCCTTTTTCCCTTTTTAGTTAATAATTTTAAATTATCATAAAAAAAATAAAACAATTATTCCCCCTTTTTTTAAAATTTTACCGCAACAGATTTTTATGAATTATTTAAATTGCTTACCCCCTTATTGTTACAAGATTTAACAAAGAGTATAATTATTATTTACGTTGTTTTTATTTATTTATTTTAAAATAGATAGATAAAATTTTACCCCTAGCACAATTTAGACTTAGACCTTAAATTTTCGTGCTAGGTGACATTTTATTAGGGAATTTGTTTTTAAAAATTCTTAATACGTTATTCGTCCTAAGGCCATCTAGGTTCATTCATTTATCATCAACAATGCGACGTGCCCTTCACAATGCACTAGGTGCTCCAAGGGTGCCACTCGCCTTAATCTATTTCCCTTGCATGACGTTCCCTTTAGGACACACTACATGCTCCAAGGGTGCCACTCACCTCTTTCCATTTTTCTTGCGCGACATGGCCTTTAGGATGAACCACGTGCTCCTAGGGTGCCGCTCGCCTCTTGACTGACTTGGTAGACATAAAAAACCCCTGAAGTCAATACTCCGCCAGGTGAACTTGTGGGAGACTAAGGGCCTCTAAGGAATAAGGCCCCGGCCTTATTGCATGCCGCTTAGAATCATCGTGAGTGACTATCGCAGTCCACCCTCATGGCATCGTGGGTCCTCTCGAACTAGGTAAACGTTAACCTACGGCTTGAGCCATGACATGAGTGCTAGTAGGCTGTGGCAGGGCTGTTGTCCACACCTCTCCCTCAACATCTTTGGTAGTCATGCATGACCCCTTTACTCCACATGTGAGTTTGGTCGGAAAGCTATCGTCAGCCTGCATCATCAATGAATCATGTCGGAATATATCCATATCATATCATCTAATCAGATGCACTAATATCATAGTAAAACAATCAAACCCCAATTACACTCCTCGACTCGATCCAGAGTCCAAGGGGTTCCATCGATGCCTCTCTATCCTTGAGGTCCAAAATCCTGCACACTCAGTAAAACCGAGTCAATAGCACCTGTCTATGTCAATGCAGTAAAACAACATATCATCAACCCATAATGCCTCATAATCAAAATAATTTTTTTAATAAAATAAAATCTAGATCACTTGTGAGCAAGTGTCTTCAAAGAATAAGTTTGCTCAGTGCCCAAGAGCGGGATGTTACATACAGCCCCTCTTGGTATAAACTTTGTCCCGAAGTTTTACAGTAAAAATGTCGAAATAAAGTGTATCATAGTATCATAAGTCTATCTATCAAACAACAATGGAAACTGTTGGCGCATATCATATGCATCCTCCCAGGTTGCCGAGTGTGGACTATAGTTGTCCCACTAGACCTTGACCTGTTCTACCATTCGACATCATAGCTATCGAATGCGATGATCCAAGATGCGGATCAGCTCAGCCGTGAGCGCCCCCTCATCTGATACCTACAAGGAACTCATGCCAATAACATGTGTAGGATCACTAATATAATGTCTCAAAACAGATACATGAAAAACATCATGCATACACCTCAAAGAATCAAGCAAGGCTAGTCCTCAAAGAATAAGTTCGCTCAGTGCCCAAGAGCGGGTTGTTACATATATATTAGATGTCAAAATAACTTCATGGAATATATAACATTATGGAATTGGATCTACGCATTACAAAGATATATAAACTTGATAGAACTTATTCATGATAGATTCAGAGGGCCACAATCCCATTCCCTCTAGTGTTGACATAGAAAATCATGTGTCTATTTTCATAGGAATATGTGTGTGTGTGTGTGTGTGTGTTTGGATTATGCATGATAGATCTGCAATTATCTCTATCCACAATAATGTCCCTAAATAAAATAATTTTAACTCATGGGAGATATTTTCATCACAGTGTTTTGTTGTGATGTTAATAATGAAACCTACAAGTATACCTTGCTATTTATTATAGTACTTATATTGTAGAGATTATTAAGTATCATAAAATTCAATAGGTTGCAAATTTACTTCATTTTCATTTTCAATGTCTAATGTGAATGTGTTTGAATGATTCTATAATTTTATCAAAAGTTGAGTTCCTTTTCAGTGCAATATTGAATGTGGAAGTGTTATAAGGGTTCCATATTTTTCTAAAAATTTGAGATCTCTCTCAAGTTTATAAATTATTGTTGTTCATGTTAATAAAAGTCGAAAATTCTATGTATGGTTGATGGTTATTATTTCTTAAAAATAATGTTAGATCACCCTCTATGTATGCTTAGTGGTTACTATTTCCTAAAAATAATGTTAAATCACCCTCTAAACTAATACTAAGATTTAATCTCAAACACTTTTGAAATCTATTTTAACTAAATCTCAAATAGCATACAATTTTTGGTAATTCAAGAACTTGGGAAACCCTAAAAACCGAACAAAATTGAAGAACTTGAAACCTGAATTCAAAAGTCACTTTGATTAAGGAATAATTTTTGTCCATGAAGTATGAAACGAGAATATACACTACAAGGAAAATATCCTCTAGACGAGGTTTTTATGGACGATCCTATTAAAATAGCCCCAAAAATTGTTTATAGTGGAGGATACTAGTGGAGACAAGCGGGCAAAGGTTTTAGTGAATTTTTTTGAATGGTGCATTTATAAATATGTAATGCACATGTGTGTTTTATACAATTGATGCACTGGTGCCCACCAAACTAACGTTGTATTAGGGTTATTTCAAACAAAAAAAGTTACTCTGGTGCACTACATAAATAATGACACACCAGTGTGCATAGTTGCTCTAAAACATTACACACCATGGCAATATTATTTTCAAAAACATTATATATGACGGTTCACTAATTAAACAATTGCACCGATGCATATGGTTTCTCCCAAACAATGGCGCATCGTGGTAAGGTTTTTAAAAAAAATAGTCTTATGCACTACGTAAGTAATGACACACCAGTGCGACTACTTATTTAGTGCACCATAAAAATGTTAAATTAAAACAAATTACTGGCCAAATTCTTAATCATGCAGAGATTTCATTTGAGAGAGAAACAACAACAAAATGAGAAGATGGTTGACTTGTACAATGTTGTACAGGATTGAGAGGTGAGTTAGAGGGAGAGTGATTTATTACCTCTATGTTTCTGTGAATGTTTCTGTCTGTATTTCAATTGTAAATACTTGAGTCTAAAGTATAGGAATTTCAGCTGTAAAGACTTGATTCTAATGTATAGGCATTTCATATATAAATAATTGATTCTAAAGTATGGGTATTGTCACAAAATTATAATCTATAATCATCTGAATCATGTCGTAGAATCAAGAATTTGATGAACTCCCAACTAACGAGTTGTATAGAAAAAATCCAATCTATATTTGTTACTAATTCACAATTGTGTGTGATTATGATGACAATTTGAGTTCTTATGACCATGATGTACACGATGGGAATATTTCTCCATGGGTACCTACTACCATTTGGATCTCCCTTCCCATATTGTCAATGATTATAACCTTGTCTGATCTCACTGTCAATGATCATAACCAACTTGCATGATCGTTAATGATCATAACCTGTGTTATCTCGTCGTCAATTATTATAATGTAACTTGCATGATCTCGTCATCAATGATCATAAACTACTTCATCTCGTTGTCAATGATCATAACCTTGATCTCACCGTCAATGATCATAATCATCTCTCAATATATATATATATATATATATATATTCGTAGGAATACGTGTGTGTGTGTGTGTCCCTAAAGCAAATAATTTTAACTCACGGGAGATATTTACATCATATTGTTTTGTTGTGATGTTAATAATGGAAGCTACAAGTATCCCTTGTTATTTATTATAGTACTTACATTTTAGAGATTGTTAAGTATCATAAAATTCAATAGGTTGCACATTTACTTCATTTTCATTATCAATGTCTAATGTGAAAGTGTTTGAATGATTCCATAGTTTTATCAAACGTTGAGTTCATTTTCATTTCAATATTGAATGTGGAATTGTTATAATGGTTCAATACTTTCCTAAAAAATTGATATCTCTCTCAAGTTTATAAATTATTGTTGTTCATGTTAATAAAAGTCCAAAATTCTATGTATGGTTGATGATTATTATTTCTTAAAAATAATGTTAAACTACCCTCTATGTATGGTTAGTGGTTACTATTTCTTAAAAATAATGTTAAATCACAGTCTAAACTAATACTAAGATTCAATCTCAAACACTTTTGAAATCTATTTGAACTGAATCTCACATAGCATACATTTTTTCTTAATTCAAGAACTTGGGAAACCCTGAAAACCCAACATAATTAAAGAACTTGAAACCCTAATTCAAAAGTCACCTTTATTAAGGAATAATTTTTGTCCATTAAGTATGAAGAAAAAATATCTAGACTACAAGGAAAATACCCTCTAGAGGATTTTTTATGGACGATCCTATTAAAATAGCCCCAAAAATTGTTTATAGCGGAGAATACTAGCGAAGACAAGTGGGCAAAAGTTTTAGCGAATATTTTTGTACGGTGTGTTTATAAATATATAATGCACATGTGTGTTGTATAAAATTGATGCATTGGTGCCCACCAAACTAACGTTGTATTAGGTTTATTTCAAACAAAAAAAATTACTCTGGTGCACTACATAAATAATGACACACCGGGGTGCATAGTTGCTCTAAAACATTAAGAACCATGGAAGTGTTATTTAAAAGAAAATTATATACGACAGTGCAATAATTAAACAATTGCATCGATGCAGAGGGTTTCTCCCAAACAATGGTGCACCATGGTAAAGGTTTAAAAAAAAATACATTGGTACGCTACGTAAATAATGACACACCAATGCTACTACTTATTTAGCGCACCATAAAAGGGTTAAATTAAAAAACAATATAGGCCATATTCTTAATCATGCAGAGATGTCAGTCGAGAGAGAAACAACAACAAAAATAGCATATGGTTGACTTGTACAATGTTGTACAGGATTGGGAGGTGAGGTATAGGGAGAGGGATTTATTTTCTCGGTGTTTCTGTGAATTTTTCTGTCTGCATTTCAGCTGTAAATACTTGAGTCTAAAGTATAAAAAATTTAGCTGTAAATACTTGAGTCTAATGTATAGGCATTTCATCTATAAAGACTTGAGTCTAAAGTATGGGTATTCTCACAAAATTCTAATCTATAATCATCTGAAGCATGTCGTAGAATCAAGTATTTGATGAACTCCCAACTAACTAGTTGTCTAGCAAAAATTCCAATCTATATTAGTTGCTACTTCACAATTGTGTGTGATTATGATGACAATTTGAGTTCTTATGATCATGATGTCTACGATGGGAATCTTTCTCCATGGGTACCTACTACCATCTGGATCTCCCTTCCCATATCGTCAATGATCATAACTTGCATGATCTCACCATCAATGATCATAATCATCTCTCAATATATATATATATATATATATATATATATAAATGTCGAAATAAATTCATGGAATATATAACATTATGGAATTGGATCTACGCATTACAAAGATATATAAACTTGATAGAACTTATGCATGATAGATTCAAAGGGCCACAGTCCCATTCCTACTAGTGTTGCCATAGAAAATAATGGATCTATCTGCATAGGAATATGTGTGTGTGTGTGTGTCGATTATGCATGATAGATATGCAATTATCTCTGGCCACAGTATTGTTCCTAAAGCAAATAATTTTAACTCACAAGCGATATTTACATCGCAGTGTTTTGTTGTGATGTTAATAATGGAACCTACAAGTATACCTTGCTATTTATTATAGTACT
>JZKD02S1751644.1:376441-388196 GCA_000966675.3 Picea glauca
ATGGGTTTTGTATATGCATGTGCATTTTCCTTCATGTCCAAATACCGTTATCAATCTTGCGGTCCAAAACCCATGACTAGGGTTGACATCAATGACAACAATCAATCTTCCAACATGGTGGTATAACACTTCCTTTCATACTGCAAAAAAAATGACACCATTTATGGAACTCTATGGATACCACCCTCCTTCCATCACTTTTTTCTCTAAAAGAAAAATCTAAGGTTCAAGAAGTGGAAGATCACATCGAGCATCAACAACAAGTTCTCCAAATATTAAAAGACAACTTGACCATGGCACAAAATCACATGAAACAACAAGCAGATCAATATCATAGTGAAAGACGTTTTGTGTTCGGGTCCTAACCCGCACATATGTATAACAATATATTCAGATGTAATAAATGTCAATATTAATAAGGCCTTTCAATAAAATAGAATAAGGTGGATGTAAGAAGGCCTAATAGAAGATTCCGCTTCTGGAAGGATCTTCCTCTAGATGCTTCTTTTTAGTATAAATAGGAGTCGAGGGTATGAGAACCCTAGCTTGGATATTATTGTAATAGAGCTCTACTCAACTGGAGGTTTCCCCCTCGAAGATGCCTGTGAACATTGCTTTCAGATTCAAAGTGTTATTTCTATTGTTATTCTTCTATCATTTCACTATTATTGTGGTGAATGCTCTGGTTGTATTGTTGTTATTCTGCCATTACTGGCATTTTATTTATGGTATGCATATAATTTATATCTGGTATATTACAAGTGGTATCAGAGCACTTTCCTCGGCAAAAAGTGTGGGTTAAATATTTTTTTTAGGGTAGAGACATATTCCGGCATCTTTAAGCCACAAAGATCTATTGTTACACGCATAAACTTGTGGTTGAGGGATTCATACACGTAGGAAATACAAGTGATACTTAAGCGCACATTTTTTGGCCACCCTTGTAACCGCTATTGGTACCCCTTCAAGTGGTAGCACATCAAACAACACCTGTGTATGAATCGACCTAGATTACCTGAAGCACTCTTTAGATAAACTGATTGGCTTCTTGACTTCTATAGTGTCACCAAGAACAACACTCGGGAAGATACTCTCTAGTACCTAGGTAGTCGGGTAGTATGGCTAAGGGTACGGTCTATCCTCCTTAGTTAGTGCCCTGAGATATTTGGTTGAGTACTACTGTTGGATCACACACTTATATCAGAGAGCTATAACACATGGAAAACCCTTGTCTCTAGAACCCTTGAATACCTAACCCTTGGGACAGAAATATAAACAAATTAAAACAAACAAGATCTATTGCCTCACAACTATGTTTGGGATGCCAAGTAAATACACATTTCTTTCTGGTTAATAATTGGGGCATTCCCTTTTTGTAGTATTCTTCAGACCGGAGTATAACTCCATTTAAAAAAAAAAAAAAGTTTGGAATTTTTTTCACCATTATTTCAGACCTATCGCATTGGAGGGCCACCAATATAAGTTCCAAGGCATCATCGCTGGTTCACCTGAGATCATTAGTTCCCATCGCATGGAAAAGCTGCTCAAAAAGGGACATTCTTGTGTTATTGCCCAACTCCATGCCATACAATCAACAAAGACACCCTCCGTACTGCAAGACATCCAAGCCATCCTTTCTAAACATCAATTTGTCTTTTCCACTGCCCAAGGCCTCCCTCCTTCCCATGGTGTTCATGATCATTCCATTGCCCTTGTACCAAGAAGCCTTCCTCCCAATATTCGTCTGTATCATCACCCCTTTTCCCAAAAAAATGAAATTGAGAAAATGGTCCAAGAAATCCTTAATGAAGGTGTTATCCCCCCTAGTATGAGCCCCTATTCATCTCCTATGGTCATGGTACTGAAGAAAGAAGGTTCTTGGTGAATGTGTCCTCACTTCCATGCCCTCAACAAACTTACCATCAAATAAAAATCCCCCATTCATGTCATTGATGACCTCCTGGATGAATTGAGTGGCACCCAATTCTTCACTAAACTGGATCTTCGTTTGGGCTACCACCATATATGTATCAAAGAGGCAGATATTCCCAAGATTTCCTTTAGAACTCATGAGAGCCACTATGATTTTTTGGTCATGCCCTTTGGCTTATGTAATGCCCCCTCCACCTTCCAAGGCTTCATGAATCATGTCTTCCATCCTTTTCTCCGCCATTTTGTCTTAGATTTCTTTGATGATATCCTCATCTATAGCAAAACATGGACATACCATCTTGCTCATGTGGATCGAGTTCTCCATCTACTCTCTCAGCACCAACTTTTCCTGAAACAGTCTAAATGTTCTTTTGGCGCCTTAGAAGTAGAATACTTGGGTCATTTGGTTGGCAAAGATGGTGTCAGGGTGGATCCTAAAAAGATTGAAGCTATGCAAGACTGCATTCACCCAAAGACTCTTAAGAGCTTACATCAATTTCTAGGCTTAACAGGGTATTATCTCAAGTTTGTTAAGAATTATGGGAAGATTGTAGCACCTCTCACTGCTATCCTAAAAAAGAACTCTTTCACTTGGATTCCAGCTGCTGCTCAAGCTTTTCAAACCTTGAAGATGGCCATGTGAACCACTCCAGTCCTCGCCCTTCCTAATTTCACAAAGACCTTTGTGTTGGAATGTGATGCCTCGGGGAAAGGAATTGGTATTGTCCTTATGGAAGAGGGTTGAAATTTGTCCTTTACCAGCAATAAACTATCTGAAATAAATCTGGGCAAATCCATCTATGAAAAGGAAATGTTGGACATTCTACATGTCATGGATATGTGGCATCCTTATCTATTGGGGATATGGTTCCAAATTAAGACAGACCATCAAAGCCTCAAGTATTTTCTGGAACAACACATTTCCCCCCTAGAACAACAAAAATGGGTGACTAAACTCTTTGGATATGATTATGAGATCATTTATAAGAAAGGCAAAGAAAATGTGGTTGCGTATGAACTTTTCCGAAAAAATGAAGATGAAGGATCCCTTTTTTCTCTTTCATTCATTATACCAGATTGGCTCCAAGCCGTTCACCAGGAGTGGCTACAAGATCCCAAAAGTTCGCAGTTGATCCAGCAATTGTAGTCCAAGGCTCTAGCTTCCCCAGGGTACTCTTGGCTCCATGAGGAACTTCGATACAAAGTTTGTTTGTATTTAAGTAAACAATCAAAGATTAAATCCATGGTACTTTCTGAGCTTCATGCTACACCCACAGCAGGGCACTCTGGGTTCACCAAAACCTATGACAAGGTCAAACGTTCCTTTTTCTGGGATGGTATGAAACAGGACATTCATAATTTTGTAGCTAAATGTGACGTGTGTCAATGCAACAAGGGATAAATAGTCAAATCACCAGACACACTACAACAGTGCCCGATTCCACCTGCTATTTGGAAGGATATCTCTATGGATTTTATTACCAACTTACACAAATCAAGAAATAAATCCATCATCATGGTGGTTTTTGATCACCTTTCCAAGTATGCTCATTTATGCACCCTTCAACACCCATTTACAACATCCACGGTGGCTCAAATATTCATGGATCAGGTCTTCAAGCTTCATGGCATGCCACACTCTATTGTTTCTGATCGCGACCCAACTTTCACAAGCAATTTTTGGCAAGAACTCTTCAAGATACAAGGAACATAATTGCATCTCAGCACAACTTATCATCCCTAGAATGATGTCCAAACAGAAGTTGTCAACAAGTGTTTGGAAATATATTTGAGGTGTTTTTCCTCGGAAAATAAAAATCAGTGAGCTCAATGGTTACCTCTAGCTGAATGGTGGTACAATACTTCATACCATACAACTACATGCATGACTCCTTTTGAAGCGGTATGTGGATAGAAGCCACCTTCAGTTCTCTCATACTTACCAGGTGCCTGGAAGGTCCAGGCGGTTGACCTAACACTTACAGCTCGAGAGGCTATTCTCCGTACCCTCAAAGAGAATGCGGTCATGGCACAGAATCACATGAAGAAACAAGTAGATCAAGGTCACTCTGAATGTCAATTTGCAGAAGGGGATCAGGTGTTTCTTTGACTGCAACCTTAGAAGAAAAATTCCCTCAAGGCCGAGCATTGTCAGAAGCTAGCGCCCAAGTTTTATGGTCCTTATATCGTGCTCAAGTGTGTGGGACAAGTCGTCTATCAGTTAGCATTTACTAGCCATTCAAAGATACAACCTATTTTTCATGTTTCATGCTTAAAGACGGTGATTGGAGCTAAGTGCCAAATTCAAACAAACCTTCCAGAGTTAGCTGAAGAAGGATCCATTTGGCTACAACCAGAATTCGTTTTGGACCAACGTGAGTGACGCCTATGTTAGAGAACCATCAAGGAAGTTCTTGTCCAGTGGAAAGATACAATTCCAACAGACTCCATGATGCAAACACACCACCCAGGCACGTCTGCTCCCACAGGACCTTCTTCTCCTTCGGCCCGAAGAGATGAAATGCTCTTTGAATCCCTTATTGGGACTTTCCTACACCCACAAGACTCACCTTATGATATCCCTTCGTTCTATCAGGAAATCGGACCCCACGTGATCGCGAGTCTTGAAACTACAGGATCGGGTCTTATAAATCCCTGAACCCCGATGAACATTCACCCACGTGTTCCTTGCTTTTATCAGGAATTTTCCCATAGGTAAATCGACACTTGCGAGGTCGTGAATCACTCACCTCATGGATCCCCGATTCCCTATCTGCGATGCTACTCTTTGCACCCCTTAGCTCCCTCCAGATAACTCTTTTTGCATGTGACCTGCTAGTCCACAAGACCACGGTCCTTTCCCCTATCAGAGTTTCGGAATTCACAGAATTGGAGTGTGTAGAACTTACACCCTTGGGATTTCCGATTCTCCAATTTTTGATGCCACCTATCATTGACTCACAGCAAGGCTTGAACTTCTGACACTTGTCCCTTGACCTGGCCCCTATGGCCCACACTCCTGTGGTGATTGGGAAATTGCGTATCGCTAAATCACAATTTCTGTTGCACAAATTGACAGGACCCTCCAAGTCCTGAGACCCGATACGGATGACACCTGTCCTCCACTAAAATGCTATGACTATGGGACCATCGCGTTTCAGAATTTCATGACATCTCCTACCGTGGTTTTCTCGTCATTGACAATCCTGAAATGCCGAACCTCGACTCCTTTATATCCTCAGACACGCGTCCCTTAGATCGAACGGCTCCGACCGTGTCGGGAAATCGCGGATCGCGATTTCATTGTGCAAGAGTTTCACAACTCCGGAAACCCCAATATCCCGAACTCCGACTCTCCGGGATCTCTCGCCACGTGTCCCTTCTGTTTGGACGGCTGAGATTCTCTCTCGGGATTTCAAGAACCACAAGGTCTCGATTCTCTACCTTAACAAAACCCCGATGACTCTGATATCCTGATGACTTCCCCGTGACTCTTCCTCTGCACACTAGGGCTTAGCTTAAGTGCAATTTCTCGAGATCTAATGGCTGACGGGATTTCTAAGTAAGATCTGATGACTGTCGATCTTTTTCTGCTATAGGCTCCTGTGTGCTTCTCCTGGCCCTCCCCCTGGATGTGAATCTTTAACGGTCCAGATCTGTTCTCTCCTGCCAATCTGACGATGGCTGCTACTCTGCCTGAGCTTGCACAATTTCTCCCTAGACTTGGGAGAACTTAGATTTTCCAAGGCCTCTGCGTTGTCTTCTTTTCTCTACAAAGTCCTCGACTATGAGCTTCACCTGTGCATATGAAAACGTTTCCCTTCCTGAGCTTCTTCTCCTTGAATCCTCAAAATATTCTCCCAACTCCTGCACTCCTTGCAGAGTCTTCAGATGCACTCACTAGTGTTGTCCCTCCTGAGCCTTCGCAATCACTCAGACCCCTTGAGGGGATTTTTTCTTCTTTCCTCCTCATATGGAGAATACTTAGATGTCCTTTTGGCTATCTTACTCAAGCAACCTCTTGCTGAGTCTCTCTGGGTGTTCAACAACCCAGTGAAGATCCTTCAGTGGACTCTTTCTTCAACTGGCAGAACTCAAGAGAGTTCTCTTCTCCTCTGTGCCTATCTGCACACTTTCTTGATGCCCTCCTAGCGAAGTATCTTCCCCACAGAACGTTCAACAGTTCTGTCTTCGTGTGCACTTATGCACCTGCTCAATGCCCTCCTGGCAGAGCTCTCAGAATCCTCAGTGATTCTGTTTCTTCTGAACTCTCGGCAAAGTTCCCTCCTTTATGCACTCCTGTACACACGCTCAATGCCCACTTGGCAGAGCTCTCACAGAATCCTCCATGATTTTGTCTGCAACCATGTTTCAGCTACACAGCCTTGCCTCCTGAGGTGTTCAATGACCTCACAAGTCTTCTTCCTGAGTTGTTGACTTCAGTCGTGTGCCTCAGCATGCCTTTGTCTGAACCCGCAGTGTTCAGAAGTGAATCCTCTGTGCACAGCTCTCAGAACCCACAACGTTCTTTCACACCCTCCTGGTGTGAAGCCTCAAAGACCTTCAACCTAAAATCAAATGAACTCTTGCAGAATGCATCAACATAACATACATTCACAGCATACATAGAGAACACACAAACATCCATTCAACACAAAATCAATGCAGGAAAAACTGCTCTGTTATATTAACAATGGCAAATGCCCGTATTTTACAAAGGTGTTCTCGAGCTCTCCTTGACTCTTCTCTTACAACCTCATCTATATCAACTCGTCTCTATCAAAATGAGATCTAAAATATCTTTTACCTGAGGGGCTCATCGAGCGCTTCCCTCCAGGATTTCACCTACTCTATTTAATTACATTAAATGGCTGTCTAGTCCAGCATCTGGATCTAGATCTCAGCCGATCTAGCATTAAAGTCGATCCTACCTACAGCCTGCACAAAGGCATGGCTTCTATGGCTCACCAGCCTAAAACATTTAATTTACATTGAATTCAAATTTTAAATGAGGCTGCGCCTCCCTTTTAGCATATGAATGCATGAGCACTGATGTGGATGGATGGCATGGAGCGATGCTCCTACATCATACTCCACAGCTGGAAAAATCATGAGCTCCTACTCATGATCTTCCCCTCTGAGCTGTTGGAAATCCTCCTAGATCCCAAATAAACCTTTGGAGCTTCTCACCTGCTCCATTCTGCTGCTGTTGTTGATTTTGCTGTGCTGCTGCTGCTGCTTCTTCTCTTCTACTCAGCCTCTCCTTGCTAGCAGTGTCTGCTAACTTCAACATCAGCTCCATGATCTCGCTGATCACTTCGTCCAGCTACTCCAGTGGCTGGTCCTTCTCATGTAGTCTCCTCAGCTGCAAAAATTTCTAGCCATTGGGCAGATCATCATGATCTCCCACGCCTTCCTCATCTATTTCCAACTTCACCTGTTGGATGTGCCTTCCCTGCACTCTCACCCTTTCTTCCAGGGCTTCTATTTGATGCCACAACTCAGCAAAGCAATTGATGTCTGCTCCTTCCTCCTCTTCTTCTGCAACCTCCTCTGTTGCATTGTTTTCATCTTCAATGTTGAATGCGTTGAGCCATTCCTCAGAATGCTCACTCTCTTCTTTGTCCTCTTGGGAAGCTTCCAAAGTCTGCTCCCATTTTTATTCTTTTCTGACAGTCATAGCTGAATGTTCCCCTGCTATTGTTGTATCATCTGCAATAGAATTTTCTGCCTCCTCCTGGGCACATGGTAGGAATATCCCAATTCCCCCAATCATCAGAAGATCATCCTGATCTCCCACCTCTGTCAGTTGCACCTGCTGATCCAAATTCATCTCTGAATTCATGAGACCCTCAGATAGTCTCATCTTCTCATCCCTACCCACCTGGAAATATGGGATGCTTCTACTGCCTCCCTGGCAGACCATGAGATCAACCGATCCCATCTTCATCAGCACTCCTTGCTAAATTGAACTCTTCATCGAGCCCATGAGACCTTCATATGGTCCCAAATTTTCATCTCTGCCCACCTGGAGGTTTAAGATGCTTCTGCTACCCTCCTGGCAGTCTTCGAGATCCCTCAATGATCTCTCATCGTTGCCCTCTTGGCAATTTAAAATTCTTCGAATGTCCTCCTGACAGTTCGTGAGATCCTCAACTGATCTCAACTCGTTGCCCTCATGGAAATATGGAATTTCTTCTGCTCTTCCTTCATGGCAGTGCTTGAGATCCTCAGCCAATCCCAATTCATCCTCTTCATCATCCCAATCACTGAGACCTTTTCCAATCTCCGGCCAACAGTGATAAATCATCTTCTCTTCTGTGGCCTTGAGGTTTTCAGCATACGTCAACCATCTTTTTAACAGCCTGCGTTGTCCTCTGACCATCAACTCCTTGACTTGACATTTTTATTTTGCCTTCTTCATGGGCAATTCACGCATTCATCTCCTCCTCCTATCCTGCTACATCTGCAGTTCGAACTCCTCTATGTCTGCCCTTAATTCATAGAGGTCTTTATCAAATTCTCTATCCAGTTCTGCAAGTTTTTCTGCCTTGCTCTTCTTTATATGGCCTTCAGTAGCCATCTTGTTGTGTCTATCTACCTCCCTGACATATTTGCTGCTATCACTCCTGCAATCCTGAGTTCTCAGCTTCATCCTACAATCCTGCTAACTGTCTCCTTGATTGCTGCTTATCTGCAAACAATCACCTACAGAGTCCTCAGTAACTCTGTCTTCCTTCTGCTTTCCTCTTGCTTCACCTAAAATGTACAGATGAAGTTCCCGCTCTGATACCACTTGGAGTGTATCAGAGTGCTTTCCTCCTCCTGCCTCTCTTCCTACCTGAAATATACAGACAAGAACTAGCTCTGATATCACCTGACGCAAACGCACCACCCAGGCACATCTGCTCCCACAGGACCTTCTTCTCCTTCGGCCCGAAGAGATGAAATTCTCTTTGAATCCCTTATCGGGACTTTCCTACACCCACAGGACTCACCTTATGATCTCCCTTCATTATATCGAGAAATCAGACCCCGCGTGATTGTGAGTCTTGAAACTACGGGATCGGGTCGTACAAATCCCCGAACCCCAATGAACATTCACCCACGTGTTCCTTGCTTTTATCGGGAATTTTCCCGTCGGGAAATCGGCACTTGCAAGGTCGTGAATCATTCACCTCATGGATCCCCGATTCCCGATATGCGATGCTACTCTCTGCACCCCTTAGCTCCCTCTGGCTAACTCTTTTTGCATGTGACCTGCTAGTCCACAAGACCACGGTCCTTTCCCCTATCGGAGTTTCGGAATTCGCGGAATTGGAGTGTCTAGAACTTACACCCTTGGGATTTCTGATTCTCTGATTTCTGATGCCACCTGGCATTGACTCACGGCAAGGCTTGACCTTCCGACACTTTCCCCTTGCCCTGGCCCCTATGGCCCACACTCTTGTGGTGATCGATTTATGTTGCACAAATTCACAGGACCCTCCAAGTCCAGAAACCCGATACGGATGACACCTGTCCTCCACTAAAATGCTATGACTGTGGGACCGTCGCATTTTGGAATTTCAGGACTTCTCCTGCCATGTTTTTCTGGTCACCGAGAATCCTGAAATGTCAATCCTCGATGCACACGTGAGCTCTCTCCTCCATGTCACCACTTCCTCGTCGCTCTATCGGGTATCACGAAATAGCGATTTCTAGTGCAACAGTTCCGTTGTATGCGGAAACCCCGAAATGATGAACATCGACTCCTTTAGATCCTCGAACATGCATCCATCAGATCGAATGGCTCTGACCGTGTCGGGAAATCACGGATCATGATTTCATTGTGCAAGAGTTTCACGACTCCGAAAACCCCGATATCCTGAACTACGACTCTCCGGGATCTCTCGCCACGTGTCCCTGCTGTTTGGATGATTGATATTCTCTCTCAGGATTTCAAGAAACACAAGGTCTCGATTCTCCACCTTAACAAAACCCCGATGACTCTGATATCCTGATGACTTCCCCGGGACTCTTCCTCTGCACACTAGGGCTTAGCTCAGGTGAAACTTCTCGAGATATAATGGCTGACGGGATTTCTGAGTAAGATCTGATGGTTGTCAGTCTTTTTCTGCTGTAGGCTCCTATGCGCTTCTCTTGGCGCTCCCCCTGGATGTGAATCTTGAACGGTCTAGATATGTTCTCTCCTGTCGATCTGACGATGGCTACTGCTTCACCTGAGCTTGCACGATTTCTCCCCAGACTTGTGAGAACTTAGATTTTCCAAGGCCTCTACCTTGTCTTCTTTTCTCTGTGAACTCCTCGACTGTGAGCTTCACCTGCATGTATGAAAATGCTGCCCTTCCTGAGCTTCTTCTCCTTGAATCCTCAAAGGATTCTCCCAACTCCTGCATTCTTTGCAGAGTCTTCAGATGCACTCACTGGTGTTGTCCCTCCTGAGCCTTCACAATCACTCAGACCCCTTGAGGGGATTTTGTCTTCTTTCCTCCTCGGATGGAGAATACTTAGATGCCCTTCTAGCTATCTTTCTCAAGCAACCTCTTGCTGAGTCTCTCTGGGTGTTCAACAACCTAGTGAAGATCCTTCAGTGGACTCTTCCTTCAACTGGAAGAAATCAAGAGAGTTCTCTTCTCCTCTGTGCCTACCTGCACACTTTCTCGATGCCCTCCTGGCAGAGTATCTTCCCCACAGAACGTTCAATAGTTATGTCTTCTTGTGCACTTATGCACCTGCTCAATGCCCTCCTAGTAGAGCTCTTAGAATCCTTAGTGATTCTGTTTCTTCTAAACTCTCGACAGAGTTCCCTCCTTTGTTCACTCTTGTACACATGCTCAATGCCCACTTGGCAGAGCTCTTAGAGAATCCTCCATGATTCTGTCTGCAACTATCTTTTAGCTACACAGCCTTGCCTCTTGAGGTGTTCAATGACCTCACAGGTCTTCTTCCTGAGTTGTTGACTTCAGTCCTGTGCCTCAGCATGCCTTTTTCTGAATTTGCAGTGTTCAAAAGTGTATCCTCTGTGCACGTCTCTCAGAACCCACAACGTTCTATCACACCCTCCTGGTGTGAAGCCTCAAATACCTTCAACCTGAAATCAAACGAATTCCTACAGAATGCATCAACATAACATACATGCACAACATACATAGAGAACACACACAGACATCCATTCAACACAGAATCAATGCAGGAAAAACTGCTATGTTATATTAACAATGGCAAATGCCTATATTTTACAAAGGTTTTCTCGAGCTCTCCTCAGCTCTTCTCTTACAACCTCATCTATCTCAACTCGTCTCTCTCAAAATGAGATCTAAAATCTCTTTTACCTGAGGGGCTCATCGATCGCTTCCCTCTAGGATTTCACCTACTCTATTTAATTACATTAAATGGTTGTCTAGTCCAGCATCTGGATCTAGATCTCAGCTGATCTAGCATTAAATCCGATCCTACCTACAACCTGCACAAAGGCACGGATTTCATGGCTCACTAGCCTAAAACATTTAATTTACATTGAATTCAAATTTTAAATGATGCTACACCTCCCTTTTAGCATATGAATGCATGCGCGCTGACGTGGCTGGTTGGCTGGTTGGCTGGCATGGAGCAATGCTCCTGCATCACTCCACTTGGGAACCAACTACCATTATACAACAATTTCCTCATATCAAGCCTTGAGGACAAGGCTATTTTTAAGGGGGAGGACATGTTAGGGTCCTAACCTGCACATAGGTAGAGCAATATATTCGTATGTAATAAAGGTCAATATTAATAAGGCCTTTCAATAAAATAGAATAAGGCAGATGTAAGAAGACCT
>JZKD02S1751644.1:390276-402504 GCA_000966675.3 Picea glauca
CCCCCTCGAAGAGGCCCATGAACATTTCTTTCAGATTCAAAATGTTATTTTTGTTTTTATTCTTATATCATTTCAGTGTTATTATGATAAATGATCTGGTTATATTGCTATTATTCTTCCATTAGTAGCATTTTATTTCTGTTCTGCATACATTTTATATCTGGTATATTACTTTTTGAAGTAGGGGATTGGGTGTTTTTAAGACTACAACTGTTTCTCTCCAAGAAACTCTTTAGGGTTGTAGGCTAAAGATGCTTGGTAACTTAATAATATGATATGTAGGTGTGCTTGGAATAATGGGATAACTCGATGATTAATGAAATAGACATCTCATCATACATTAAAATGAAACAGTGCTTTTAGAAAACAATAATCAGATAAGATGTTTTAAAGAGGGGATGAATAATACTAATCTTGATTTCCAAATACAACTAGGTGTAGGGCTAATACAAGGTAGTAAGAGATCCTTCAGTTCAAGTTTATGAGCTTAATAAAGAGATAACGGTCTTTAAAAGATAAAACAAACTGAAATAAAGTACAAAAACAAGATACATGAGCAATTATGATATTGAAGGCAAAAGGAGACTATAATTCTATTATCCAATAAGCGTCTATAACAGTAGCCAAAAAAGTCTTCCCAGATTGAACCCTGATCTCTTAAAAAGATAGCCATTTATAGCCTTTACAATCATCTTTTTTACATCGTGAAAACTTGGATTTGTATATCTAAATATAGCAAATAAAACTAACTAAATACAGATTAATAATCAAAAGACTAGTTACTAGGACTCAAACTGTCTTCTTTGTTGATCTTTGACATCTGGTATTCATCACTTTAATGACTCTGATATGTCGTGGAGGATAAATACATTTGTCTTCTATAGCTGGAATCTTTCAACAACCATAACCAAAATTTTAGTCAACCCTTCTTTTGGTGCCAAAATCTCCACAAATTTTGTATGTTGATTGTTTTTTTATTTGGTGGTTAATCCTTTGATGCTCCTATAGCCCTTTAATTACTCCATAATTTCTTTGATCTAGCTTAACTTTCCAAACATTTCTTTCTATACTTTCACCAGCTAATTCACCTTACAACCTGCTAGTTAGCTTGTGAAAGTTCTTCTTTTCACTAGCTAACTGGTTATAATTTTGCCCTTTGCGCTAGTGAAAGCTCTGTCTTTGGCCAAAAAGAAACCTTTCATATCCAAAACTATTGTTTTATCAAAAAACTCATTTTTCCTTTGATTTATCTCCCTGCAAATTCATAGCAACCTGGGCCAGTATCTGTAGATCTGGATGTGTATTAACCTTCTCCTTCATTTTCTTGATTTTCCTCTTGAGGCATTTTGCTAACCACCACAAACTATTATAATCCTTGGTGATTTTCTTCTTTCTCTATTTGTCTTTGACACTCTCACGAGCTAACTTCTGAAAAACTGCATTTGTCTTTGCAAATTTTTCTGATAAGGCTTTGTATCTTGCCTTAATCACTCTTTCCAAAACCTCCTGTTGTTTTATCACCTCTTTTAGTTCTTTAATTTTTTGTGATTTCTTTGACTTCTTACTCTTTGAAGTTTCACCTTCATCTATGGGAGTAAAATTTTCACAATCCTGTGTAATTTCCATGGAGTGCTCTGAAGTTTTAATGACTTGACTCTCATCCTCTTGTTCTGGCTCTGTTTCTGAGTCAGTGTATGGAAAATTGAGAATATTTGTCTTTTTCACTGTAGACTGCTCTGAGTTGGTTACAAAATCTAATTTTTTCTTTTCTCTCTCAGACTTTATGCTAGAAATTATGTCCTATGGTGGTCCTAGAAGATCTCTCCTCCTCCTTGAGCTTCTCTGAGGAGTCAACTTCTTTTTTTCAGTTTTCTTCTACTCATTCATAGGTTGAGTTTGGGTCTCAAAACCTTCCCAGAAAAGAAAATGTTGCCAAGTCCTTCCTCTTTGTTTCAATTCCTCTAGAATTATTAGTTTGATCAAGCCAAAATTACAAAAGGCATTTTTTATGCTTAGAGGTTTGACTCTGATCTTCTTACAAACTTTGGTTAGGCTTTTATGAAGGAAGAAAGACAAATTCAGGAGGGCTTCCTTGTGAAATGATCTAGCAGTCTGAAATGATATAAAATTAGTTTGTTATACCTACCTTCTGAGGTGAAATAGAGCTAAATGCCTTTAAATAGGTCCTTCCATTCCTCTTCCAGGTAAGAAACTGGCATGCTTTTCTTCCAGGTGATGTCTCTGAATTATGCCTTGAGGTATACCCTGAAATTCAAATTCTTGGTTGTTGTTGTCTTAAACCAGCTTTGGCCCGCTCTGGGTAAGACGGTTGCAGTGGCAATGACAACTTCATCTACTATCATCTCTAAAGACCCAACGTTGGCTCTCTTTCCATCATACGATTTAGTAAACACTTCATCTGTCATTTGGTGGCAACCACTTTGTAACCTTTCCACGTAACTGATGCACCCTGTGTCTGGGCAACACTTTTTCACATTTGGATGCGACTGTAAGAATGACAGGCTATTCAATTCTTTTCTCAGCAGCAAACCACTTCGTTTGCTTGCCATCTATGACTCGAACCTCAAACAATTGGCAGAAAACTATCATGGTAATTTCTTGATTGAGACAAGGTTTGGCACTGGTGAAATCTCTCGATGTTGCCAATTCAAAACATGGAACCATACCATATTACCTATGAACAGTGCGTGTTCAAAATATGAAGTGCTAATTTTATGTTGTTGGGTGAGTGGTACTGCTCCTCTATCTGTGATGATGAATGTGAATTCATCATCTCCAATGCTATCATTGTTGAAGCATGCAATCATGAGCATGATTTGCCACAATATATGATTAAAATGTGCATAACGGTATCATCATCATCACTTGCTTCGGCTAGTGCCTCATAATGATTATGTGACGTGTGTTGAGCATGTCTCTTTTTTATTTATGGAACCATGGAAGAAAATCCCGTGTTTAGCACTTTCACCAGCGAACCTGTCTGCGGAAGAGTACACCTTAACCGTTGAAACCTGCTTCTTTCACCAACTAACATCAACCTTGCAACATGTGTTAGCTGTTGAAAAGCTTTTTCATGAAATTTTAAAAAACAACCTTTGACGATCAAATTATTTCTAGGACATGAATTTAAAAACCTAAGTTCTAACACTGGAAGAAATGAATATAGAATCTTATGGATGACCATGCTATCACCTACAAAATGAAACCAAGTGAATGATTCATTTTGGGAGATAACATTTGGCTCCAACTGGGATGGATACCTCCCTGTGAGGTCACCAAGAACCTAGTTAGACTCAGTAGCCTTTATTACAATTTGAAAATTTGAAAAATGGATTTACTCAGTACCATTGGGAATGGAGTTATTGAAGCAATAAAAACAAAAAAAACCTGAAAGGAATATGTACAAGTAGAACAAGGCTTTTAAGAAAATCCTTATAAAAAAATAGGGTTTTAGAAAACGCTCGTTAAAAGGGCCACCTGCTACTTCTTCGCCTGCAAGATTTTGGAGGACAAAGGTATTGTTTTGCTGAACTGTTGTTATGACAAAAGGACCTACCCAAAGAGCATCAAATTTTCCATGTTTCCTCTTTTCTTTCCTTCCTGCATCCCATTTTAGAACCAAGTCCCCTGCTTTGAAAGTATTGGCCTTAACTTTCCTGTCAAAAACCTCCTTCATCTTTTCTTGGTGTACCTCTGTCTTTTCCAGAAGTTTCTCTCTTTATTTCTATAACTCTACAAGATTGTGGATCCTTCTAGTCAAATCATTTGGTTCAGAGTCAGCCTCTTGTAAAAACTTTGCAACTAGCAGTGCAAGTTGAACAGGAAAGATGGCTTCAATACCATATACTAACTTGAAGGGGGATGTACCAATTGACTTTTTATTTGTAACCCTGTCAGCCTACAAAGAAAATTTCAACTTGGAATCCCAACTTTTGGTATTTTATTCAAGAAACTTCTTTATGATCCTAACTAGACTCTTATTCGATGACTCAACTAAGCCATTTCCTTGTGGATAGTAAGCAGTAGAATGTACTAGCTGAACTCCCAGCTCTTCAAATAATTTTACCAAGTGTTTATCTTTAAATGCAATAGCATTATCAGTGACTATTCTCTTAGGGAAACCAAATCTGGTGAATATGTTTTCTTGCAAAAAATTAATGATGACAGTGTGATTGGCATTCCTAGTAGGAATGGCCTCAATCCATTCGGTAAAATAATTGGTAGCAAAAAGGATCCATCTATGTTGACTTCTATAAGGCGGGTGAATCTCACCTATGAAGTCCAGACCCCATTGCTGGAAAGGACCTCTGACCACAATAGGTCCGAGGGGGAGGGATTTTAGTTGTTGTTTGCCTGCAAACCTTTGGCACTTGTCACATGTTCTCACAAATTCACACACATCTGAAAATAAAGTTGGCTAGTAGTAACCTGCTCTTAATATTTTATGTGTTGTAGTTTTCTAATAGTGATGTCCTCCACACTCACTATTATGAAACTCAATCATGATTCTAGCTGCTTCTTCTTGGTTTATGCACCTCAATAAGTTGCCATTAATGCATAAATTCATGGCTTTGAGATTTAAATTCCTCCCTTGTGTTCTTGTCAGATCTGAAGGAACTGATAAAGTATGCAGAAAATATAAGATGTGGTTGTACCATCTACAGTTAGATAGGTGAGATGAGACCTGCATTTCCTCACTTCCTTTGTCCTCTGAAGACTGAATATTTTCTGCATTTACACTTACCAAATTTATCTCAAGCAGTTTACAATTTTCTTCTGTAATAAGTTTGGCAAGGCCTTGACCTTTCACAAGTTTTGTCGGCTTGTTCTCAACATCAAATTCAATTAACTTTGTTATCCACTTACTCCTTTTTCCATCTATGTCAGGTTGTATAAGCACGTCTTTAACTGAACTAGAAGGTACATAAGTTATTACCTTGGCTTGAAGTATGTAAACTCTGAAGGATTTTAATGACTTGATGAGTGCATATGCTTTTTTTCCCAATATTTCATACTTCACTTCAACATCTCTCAAGACTCTACTGAAGAAGGCAATTGGTTTCTCCTGATCATCAACATTTCTCTGCAATAATACTACTGCAATTGCTTTTTTTGAAGAAAATGAAAAGATATAAAACTCCTTGTTGAAGTGAGGGATGATTAAAACAGGGGCCGTCATAATGGCTTCTTTGATAGAATTGAAGGAGTGTTTATCTTCTTCAGTCCATCTTTCTTCTGAGTTCTTTCTTAACATAGAAGTGATATGCTTTGTAAGTTCTGCAAAGTTGGCTATAAACCTCCTGATAAAGTTTATAGTTCCGAGGAAAGACTGAATGTCCTTTTTTGATCTAGGAAGAGACAAATTTTTAATGGATTCTACTCTTTTCAGATCAATCCTCACCCCATTAGCTGAAACAATATGTCCAAGTAGTTTCCCTTCTTTGAGTGAAAAATTAGATTTCTTAGGATTAAGAGAAATGCCATACCTTCGATAGTTTAGGAATGTTTTTCTCAAGTGCTTCAAATGATGTTCATCGCTGGCTGAAAACATAGTAATGTCATCAAGATATATCCAGACGAATTTGTCTTTCTCCCCAACGAATGCAATGTTCATTGCCCTCTGGAATTTCGCTCCCACATTCATCAATCTGAAAGGCATCTTTTCATACATAAATGTACCCCATGGAGTGATAAAGGCAGTCTTTTCTCTATCATCCAGATGGACAACAATCTGGTTGTATCTGGAAAACCCACCAATAAAAGACATCACCTTTGATCCTGACACCTTCTATAAAATATGTTCCATTTTGGGCAGCGGATAGTTGTCTTTCCTAGAGAACTTATTTAGATTTCTGAAATCCACACAGAGTCTGATCTCTCCATTTTTCCTCCTGATGGGTACAAGATTAGCAATCCAATCTGAGTACCTGAGAGGTATAATAATGCGGGCATCCAGTAGCTTCTTAATCTCCTTTTCCATGGTAGGCAACAACATAGGACTAAAATATTTGAGCTTCTACCTAAATGGTTTTGTATCTTTGTTCAGGGGAATCTTGTGCTAAATTACTTCAGTGTTGAATGTCTTTAAGTCATCATATTGCCAAGCAAAGATGTCAACAAATTMTTTTAACAACTCACCGTAATCAGCCTTTTGTTTTTCAGTCAGATGTGAAGCTAAGTTGACATATTTAGGATCCTGTTGACTGGCTACATTATACTAAAAAACTTMTGAGTCTTCTTCCCTCTTTTCCAATTTGACAACCACATCATTGTTATCAAAAATATTTTCTAAAGGGACCAAACCTTTAGGGATTCTATTAGTGGACAATTGTACTATTTCATGTGTTGCCATTTTACTTCTGAACTTTGGATTCTCAGCTTCATCGTCATGTTCATTGTCCTGATCAATTTGCAAATCTGCGAACTCATCTATCACTGCAATAAATCTAGTGACTTCAACATCATCCTCGAAAACATTCCAGAATTTTACATTATCAGGGAGTGATGGCCTATACTTGGATTTCGTAATTCAATTTAGGAGGTAAATGAGGTATAAAAGCACATGTTGACACAACTAATGAATCAACCAATTCATTCATTGCTCTAAGTATGAATGAAATCTTGAAATCTATAAAAGTATGGATTACTCTCAAAACTTCATCCTTATAGGATTTCAGCCTGACATGTTTTGCTTGAAAGGACTTGTTTACCTACTGAATGATTAAATATGCATCTCTGAATACCTGTAATCTTTGAATCTTCATTTCTTTGGCTTCATTTAATCCCAGGAGCAGTGCCTCATACTCTGCAATGTTGTTAGTCACTTTAAAATCAATCTTAAAGGACAAATGTGAAGTTTTCTTTGAAGGAGAAATTAACACCACTCCTACTCCTACTGATTCTTTGGTACAAGCGCCATGAAAGAGCATGGTCCAAAGATCATCTTTTGCTACTTTTGTGGACTGAACTACAATCTTCTTGAGGAACAATGAATCTGGTAATGAATCATCAATTTGTAAAATGCAAGATCCCATACCTATGTCAACTGAATAAATAGGATGGTTGGTTGAATTTTATTCATCACTGATTACATATGCAAGCTATGATTCCCTATATAAACTTATGTTTACTCCTCCAAAAATAGGTATAGTAGCATAGGAGAGATTCATTTGAAGAGTGCCACCTAGCCTCTTCATCCACAATCTTGATAACAAGCATCCAAATTTAGGTGGGATGTTTGCCACTGCTATATCCATAACCATAGTTTTCATAGATGCTTGAGTCAAAGTTACAGCCAAGTCCTTGATCATTCCGAGACATTTGAATTTCCGAGAGTCAAAAGGGAAAAGATCGTTGTAAGACTTAGTAATCTCTAACCCAAGTTGATCCATGACTGCCTTTGGCATTAAGTTGTGAGAAGCATCGAAGTCCAAAAAACAATTATGTAGTGTTTTGTCATGAATGTTTAGAGAGATGTAAAAAGGTGGACAAATTTCATCTCTATCTTCTATCATTTGGCCCAGAGTAATGGTTGGCTTTTCATCATATATATTGAGAATATCAGTAGAAGGGAATATGGATTTGAGATCCAAGGTTTTGAGAATATCTTTCTTGAATGTTTCATTTTTCGTTAACTCAACCAAAGGGATGGGAATTTTAATTTTCTATATTTCAACCTCAAAATTGAAAGAATAGGAGATTTTATCAGAGACCTTTACCTCATTTAAAGGATCTTTCTGGATGCTTTGTTGTTCAACAGGGGTCTAACTTTTTTGAATTTGTTGTTTGAAAGGGACAACAGTCTTCTTGGGAGGAGCTGGAGCATTTACTTTTGAAGAGTCCATTGTTTTTCCTCTGATGTCTGATCCTTTTTCTTGACAGGGGCTACACTCTTCTTGGGAGAAGTTGGTGCATTTTGTTTGCCAATATTGGACTTAGATCTGATATTATATCCATTCTTCTCTTCCATTTGAAACATGCCATCATTAGCAGAACCTTCATTTATCTATTCAATCATTAATGACTCTTCATAGTCATGTTGTGTCAGATAAGATTTCCCTGTCTCCTCTCCAACACAGTGAATATTATCTTCTCGATCTTCTTGATAATCACCTTCATCTTCATCCATCATGACATTTTGAAGAAGAGCCTTTATCCTCTGATCCTCAGTAGGATTCCTTTCTCTTTGCAAAATTTGCATTAGCTGATTATTTCTTCTGAAGTTGTTGGGATTTTGATTTGGGTTTCTACCTGCATAATCATAAGTGCCCCTTCCCTTGACAGGTTGCTTATTTTCAATTTTGAGTTTAGATATCTCAGAGGTTAGAGATTATAACATCTTAGCCATTTTATCTAACTTTGGGTTTGCATTGGATGAAGAAGAAGCTTCATCTCTTGGTTTTCTTCTATCGGTGTTTCCTTTCAACTTATGGGCAGCCAATTTATTTGATTCCACCTCAAGGGAAACATATTGCATCAGAGATAGTGTCGGTGACCTCCTTTCTCTCAACAATAAACGAAACTCAGAGTCAAAAGAATCAAAATATGTGATTTTGGCAGAGGCATCTGAAGGTTTTATCTCTGCTGGTATTTTACCATGCATTCGGTTGAACCTTTTAGTGAAATCAGAGACTGACTCACCATTTTGTTTCCTTAGATTTCCAAATTCAGTAATATAGTATAGAAAATCTCTTCTATCACCCTAGTGTTTCAAAAAGGTATCATCCAATTGCTCAATGCCAGCTATTGAGCTAGCAGGGAGTTGTTTGAACCGCTTCCTAGCATGGCCATCTAAACTTTGGACAAAGACTCGTGTCCAAACATCTTCCTCCTCAATATTAAGGTTTTCAGCATAACTGTAGAAGGCCTCAATTTGTTCTTCAGTAGTCACATCGCCCTCACCTGTGAATTTGGTCATATACTTCTGATAGTCTCATGTCGGCATAACTGATACTGGGTTTGGCAATATTAGTGGCACATACCTAGCAGCTAGGATTTGTTTCATCTTGGTCAAAGGAGGTGGTGCAACCATAATGATCAGGGGTGAGAGAGGTGATAGTTTTTTCATTGATTCCTCAACACTGGAGGAATGTAAAGGAGGTGAATTCTCTAATGGGAAAGAGGTCTGATATGAGGCTCTGTAAAACTTTGCAAGCTGTTCAGCCAATTTTTCTTCACCTTTAGCAAACATCTCTTGAAGAATATGCTCTACGGCAAGGAGGCTAGTGTAAATGTTTAAATGATCTTCTTTCTAGTATGAATGAAAAGAATCAAGAGAGGAAGAGCTATGATTTCTTTCTAAGGATTTAGATGACTGTTCAACCAAGTCTGAATTTATCAATTCTTTAGCAGTGACATTTTCCTATTGATAAAAAATAAGTGACTCTTCCACAGTGGTTACCGTTTCTTTTTCACTGGCAATTTTAGTGGAAGATGATTCAATGTTTTCTGTAGTAGATTTCTTAGAACTATGGAAAAGATTACCTTCAGTGTCTGATTTTGAAGATTGACCCTGGAATGATCTCCCTCTTCTGAGAAGTAGTTCTGGATTGGGCACTGGTGTGACAGGTGAGTCTTGTGGATTCACCCTAGTACTGATCCTCTTTGGAGATAGAATGAACCTGTGGAGTCACCAGATAGATAATTACAACCCACATGATATCTGATATTTGTCTATCAACAAAGATCGGCTCTGCATCATATCCCAGGAAAGCTGAGCTTCAGTCTTGGATCCCCGACAATGACGCCAATTTGTTATCTCTCCAAGAAACTCTTTAGGGTTGTAGGCTAAAGATGATTTGTAACTTAAGAATATGATATGTAGGTGTGCTTCGAACAATGGTATAACTCAATGATTAATGAAATATACAACTCATCATACATTCAAATGAAATAGTGCTTTTAGAAAACAATAATCAGACAAGATATTTTAAAGAGGGGATGAGGAATACTAATCTTGATTTCCAAATACAACTAGGTGTAGGGCTAATACAAGGTAGTAAGAAATCCTTCACTTCAATTTTATGAGCTTAATAAAGAGCTGATAGTCTTTAAAAGCTAAAACAAACTGAAATAAAGTACAAAAACAAGATACATGAGCAATTCTGATATTGAAGGCAAAAGGAGACTGTAATTCTATTATCCAATAAGAGTCTATAACGGTAGCCAAACATGTCTTCCTAGATTGAACCCTGATCTCTTAAAAAGATAGGCATTTATAGCCTTTACAATCAGTTTTTTTACATCCTAAAAACTTGGATCTGTATATCTAAATATAGCAAATAAAACTAACTAAATACAGATTAATAATCAAAATACTAGTTCCTAGGACTCGAACTGTCTTCTTTGTTGATCTTTGACATATGGTCTTCATCACTTTAATGACTCTGATATGTCATGGAGGATAAATACATTTGTCTTTTGTAGCTAGAATCTTTCAACAACCATAACCAAAATTTTAGTCGACCCTTCTTTTGGTGCCCAAATCTCCACGAATTTTTGATGCTGATTGTTTTTTGATTTGGTGGTTAATCCTTTGATGCTCCTATAACCCTTTAATTACTCAATAATTTCTTTTCTCCAACTTAACTTTATAAAAATTCCTTTTTGTACTTTCACCATCTAATTCACCTTACAACCTACTAGTTAGCTGGTGAAAGTTCTTCTTTTCACTAGCTAACTGGTTATAATTTTTCCCTTTGGGCTAGTGAACGCTCTGTCTTTGGCCAAAAAGAAACCTTTCATATCCAAAAATGTTGTTTTATCAAAAAACTCATTTTTCCTTTGATTTATCTTGCTGCAAATTCACAGCAACCTGGGCTAGTACCTGTAGATCTGGATGTGTATTAACCTTCTCCTTCAGTTTCCTGATTTTCCTCTTGAGGCATTTTGCTAGCCACCACAAACTATTATAATCCTTGGTAATTTTCTTCTTTCTCTTTTTGTCTTTGACACTCTCATTAGCTAACTTCTGAAAAGCTTCATTTGTCTTTGCAAAGTTTTCTGATAAGGATTTGTATCTTGCCTTAATCACTCTTTCCAAAACCTCCTGAGGTTTTATCACCTCTTTCAATTCTTTAATTTTTTGTGATTTCTTTGACTTCTTACTCTTTGAAGTTTCACCTTCATCTATGGGAGTGAAAATTTCATAGTCCTATGTAATTTCCATGGAGTTCTTTAAAGTTTTAATGACTGTACTTTCATCCTCCTGTTCTGGCTCTGTTTTTGAGTCTGTGTATGGAAAATTGAGAATATTTGTCTTTTTCACTGTAGACTTCTCTGAGTTGGTTATAAAATCTAATTTTTTCTTTGCTCTCTCAACTTTATGCTATAAATTCTATCCTTTGGTGGTCCTGGAAGAGATCTCCTCCTCCTTAAGCTGCTCTGAGGAGTCAAATACCTTTTTTCAGTTTTCTTTTGCTCATTCATAGGTTGAGTTTGGGTCTCAAAACCTTCCCAGAAAAGAAAATGTTGCCAAGTCCTTCCTCTTTGTTTCATTTCCTCTATAATTATCAGCTTGATCAAGACAAAATGATAAAGGTCATTTTTTATTCTTAGAGGTTCATATCTGATATTCTTACACACTTTGGTTAGGATTTTGTGAAGGAAGAAAGGCAAATTCAGGAGGGTCTTCCCTGTGAAATGATCTAGCAGTCTAAAATGATATAACATTAGTTTGTCATACCTACCTTCTAAGGTGAAATATAACTGAATGCCTTTAAACATGTCCTGCCATTCCTCTTCCATGTGAGAAACTGGCATGCTTTTCTTCCAGTTGATGTCTCTAAATTCTTCCTTGAGGTATACCTTGAAATTCAAATTCTTGGTTGTTGTTGTCTTAAACTAGCTTTGGCCCATTCTGGGTAAGACGGTTGCAGTGGCAATGGAAACTTCATATACTATCATCTTTAAAGACTCAACGTTGGCTCTATTTCCATCATACGATTTAGCAAACACTTCAGTTTTCATTCGGTGGAAACCACTTTGTAACCTTTCCACGTAACTCATGCACCCTGCGTCTGAGAAACGTTTTTGCACATCTGGTGTTGGATTATTGAGAGGGGGGGTGAATCAGTAATCACGTAATTATAATACTTTTTCTTCAAATGTTATATCAATGTAGAATTATTATCCAATAATGAGAAGTAATAAATAAACAATCACACACATGCATAGTACACCAGTGTTTTACATGGAAACCCAAATTGG
>JZKD02S1751644.1:420162-443785 GCA_000966675.3 Picea glauca
TCCACTACTATTATAGATATGCAAATTATCCCATCAGTTGGACCAGATATGTTATAGAAGTTATTTGATTCATTCATGATATATATATATAGTGCATTTTTTTTGCTCATGTTGATGTACTTAATTTATATGTTGATTTTGATGTGTATATTGTTAGGCCATGTTATATATATTTGTTAAATGTTCTTCATAGATGTGTATGTTATAACTATATTCATTAGATGTGCATTTTTCTTTTTGATCATGATTATGTACTTAATTAATTTATATTTTGATGTTGATGTGTACATTTTTAGGTCATGGTAGATATGTTCATTAAATGTGCTTGATAGATGTTGATGTCAAATTATGTTTGTTAGATGTGTGTGATGATAATGTTAGACAATTCTTGTGTTTTGTTAGATGTCATCACAATGATGATGCCCTATTAGATTATTAGATTTATGTGCTAGCTAATTAATGACGTTTATATGTGCGAGAGGTATATATAATTAATTAGATGGTGTTAGCAAATTTAAAAGTGTATTTTAGATGATGTTTATGTTTGTTAGATGGTTATGATCATGATGTTTATTTTTATTAAATGATCTTTATTATAGATTATATATTGGTGAAGTTATATAAAAAATTTTATATATGAAACATAAATACTTAATTTAAATAAAAAATGCAAAGATATTATTATAAATTACAAAGTTAAATATGGTTGAAACTTTAATTGTAAAATTACCATAAACACTTTGCCATTTCATATATAGTTTAGATATATTCATTTTAACTAAATTATTTAAAAAAAAACAAATTACATATGAATACATGTTATTTTCCATTGTACGAATTACTCTTTTTTAATAGACTCTTCTACACTAAAAAATGTTATTATAAAAAGTTATGATCTCCAATGATATGCATTCTATTGGCCCTAAAATTTTATGGATGCAAATTAATTTTCCTATTGTTGTTTTTGTCATTATTTCATAAGTTGATTTCTAGAAAAATTTAAATTACTTCATTAATTGTGGTTTTACTCAACAATGAGGGAATAATTTTATAAATATTTCCAAAAGAAATGATAAAAGTATGTAAAGTAACAAACACTTTAGTTAAAAACCAAATTATCACAAAATCATGTTAGAAATTAAAATTTTAAATTATAAACCACATTATTTGTTAAATATCTTACATTTAAATCTACAAAATACATGAACATAAAATCAAATTTTGCATCATCATGTTAACATATCATAAAAGGGTTATACTATTAAACATGCATATCAACCATATTATTACTTCTAATCTCAACATAGATTATTAGGATAAATAATAAACTATGTAAATTAAAACATTACCATTCAATATCTAAACATGTTTCCATCTACAAAATTATTATATGTCGTTGCATATATATATATATAATTAAAAAAATTAATTAAATAACTCATGCAGGGATTAAAATATTCACAACTCAAATGCTCAAGCAAGGAATTACAATTCAAATCTTCAACTTTTTTTGCTAAGAGATATCAGGATCAAAGTCATATCACTAACAAAAGTGCTTGAGTGTGTCCAAGGGTAAGATGATTGTTAATAAATGGATAAATGTCACCTTCTATACACATTAGAATTCTAAGTACACCGTTGTTACTATGCTTTTTTTTAGGTATCAGTGCTTCTATAACATGTTGGTAAAGGGTGAAACATCTAACAACATGAGGCATTTCTGAACATGATATTAATTATTATGACTTTATCATGACAATAATTATTAAAAATTTATACAATTAAACATACAACGACATACAATATGTTCAAATGTAACATCCCTCTCTTGCGTGCACTGACCGGGCTTATTCTTTGAGGACACTTGCATGCAAGTGATCTAGGTTGCTATACTATTGGTAGTTTTTATTATTATTATGAGACATTGCGGATTTGATGTTATATTAGTTTTTTGTATTTACATCGATAGGTTCTATTGACTAGGTTTTCTTAAGTGTGTAGAACTCTGGATGTTGAGGATGCCGAGGCATTGATGAAACCTTGTAGACACTGGATCGAGTCAAGGAGTGGAATGTTAGGGTTTGAATGTTGTTTATGTGACATATGTACATACCATTAGATGTTATGATGTTGATTATTATTTCTTACTTGATTCATTGATGGATGTAGGCCGACGATAGCTTGCTAACCAAATTGACATTTGGAGTAGAGGGTCATGCATGACAACCAGAGGCATTGAGGAAGAGGTGTGGTAGCAACCCTGCCACATCCTACTAGCACTCCCGTCGTGGCTCGAACTGTAGGTTAATGATTAACTAGTTTGAGAGACCCATGATGTCGTGAGGGAATATTGTGAAAGTCACTCACGATGATTCTAAGGGGCGTGCAATAAGGCAGGATCCTTATTCCTTAGAGGCCCTTAGTCTCCCACACGATCACCTGACGATGTATTGACTCCAGGGGTTTGACGTCTACCAAATTCAGTCAAGAGGCGAGTGGAACCCTTGGAGCATGTAGTGCATCTTGAGGGGAATGTCTCACAAAGAAAATGGAAAGAGGCGAGTGGCACCCTTGGAGAACGTAGTGTGTCCTGAAGGGCACGTTGTGATTTTAACTATGATAAGTCAATAAACCTTGTGCCTAGAAAAATCTGCCTCCTTAGGAACTAATTAGCCTTAAATTAGATTATGGTATGAGTAAATTTTAATAACTAAAAGTTTCCTTAAAAATTGTCGCTCAACCTAGTGAAATTAAAACCTAGATCTAAGTAGAACATGTGGATAAAGAAAAACTAAAGAAAAATGTAACAAGAAGGGGGTTAAGAAATTTAAACTTTAATTATTAAAGTAAAAATTATAATGCATGATTAAATTTATTAAAATGGTAAATGGTTGTTTTTATCTACACTTGGTAAATTGATTTTTTGTTAAAAAGGAAAAAGGGGGAAACTTAAAAGAAAATGAATTTTAAAGAAAAGGGGAAACTTAAAGAAAAAGGGGATTGTCCAACTTAGTAAGGAATCTAGCCTTTGGGACTTTCTATTTGTGAACTCAACTAGGAATTAAGTAAGGCATAAGTCATTTAAGAATTGTAAGGGAATATTGGGACACCGAGGAGAATTTTTAGGAATGATTTTAGGTGGGTGAGGGAAATAGAAATATTTAGTTAATTAATAAAATTGATTTTCTGGTGCAACTAGGGGATCGGGCGACATGTGTATGGAGAATGTTTTTCCCAATTAAATAAATGAAAAAGAAATATAATGAGGGTTTGGGAAACTAATGACTAAGAAAATCTATAAAAGAGATAGCGGAGGAATATGGACACATCTGGCTTGCGTAACGTTACACTGCTGAAATTTCATCTTGATTGAACTTCTCTTATTGGAGTTGGGATACCCAACTCAGGTAACGAGTGGTATATCGAGCTTGTGAGGTGATCTGGATGCTAGCATTCTTGGGTATTGTGTGCGTGGATCATTTGTGTCTTGGGGAGCTCATGGGGAAGAAGAGTACCCCTAGAATTGGCTGAGAGGTACAGGTGAGGTGTCATCAATCGGAAAGCAGGATCTGAATGGAGTGAATTGGTGGGAGGACATATTATCCTCATTGTCATCGGTAAAGGTATTCCTGTTAAGTTGTTACTAGTAATAATATTTAATTTACACTTGTTTATTTTACAATATTTTGTTATCAATGTGATCCCCTTGTTGCTTGATTCATCCTGTAAGAAACCTTGTTATCCATAGTATATTTTATTTCTGAGTTACTGTCTAATGGAGCGTGGCTAGAGTAAGCCCCAGAATCAAAACCTTGCCTGTTCTTTGTATCTCCTACCTGCGTTTTCTTTATTCCTTGATTGCATTTTTTTATTTTTTATTTGGTTCTCCATGAAGAAGGTCTGGATGCAAATTTGTGTTTTATCTTATGTTCCCTTATCCTTTAAGATATTAGTCTATGCCTGAGAAGTCGGCCAGGAGCCAAATCGACTGTCTTTCACTATGGTGTTAATGATTTAGATTCAAATGCCCTGCTTTCCTATGCATGGATATTAAGTGTAGAATCGTTTCTCTGCCCAACAAGGAATTCTCTCCTAGGCATTTATCCCCTCTCTTTACCCAACGGATCATTCCTTTTTCTCTGTGCCCTTTTTTTTTTTAACCTTGCATCATGGATCCTTTGTATATCTACACCTGAACTCTTAATGAATAAACCTTCCATGTCTTGCAACATTTTTGTTTCTTAACGCTTTGATGTATAACATGTTGCTCATCAATCCTTGTTGAATAACGCATTGTTGGAACATGATTGCTCCTTAAACAAGCTCTTGTATAACAATTGCTCCTTAAAAAATAAAATTAAACGATTTGTTGCATAATGATTGCTCCTTAATCTTAGCTAACACATTTTTTTTAGAGTGCATTGTGCATCCAAGCATGGCATTGCCAGTCTTGTTAGTTGTCCTGATTAGCTTTTGAAATTCATTTATTACTACATAGACTTTTGTTTCCTTGACTATCATTGTTATTAGTTCCATCTCTTTATGATTTAACAGTTAACTTATTTATTTAAGATTATTTATTTTTTTCACACACAATAGATTAATGGTTTTCCTTTACAATAGTAACAATTCACTTGGATTAATGTGATGCCTTTATTAATTATTAATCTCACTGCCACAATATCAATCGTGATTCTTGTGCATAGCTTAAAAATGTTGTCAGAGTATTAGTAATGATGTTGATGAGCCCAATTTGACTATATTTTCTTTGGTGCCCATTGCGTCCTTGGAATTTTGATAATTACATAAAGTGTCAGTTTGTAGCCAGAGGAAATACATGCCTTCTTTCCTGTACTATTAATTTGCATGGAATTCTCCCCCATAAAAGTAGTAATTGGCATTGTCTCTAATACCTGAACTTCATCATCTTCATGGATTTTATCATTATGTGAAAGATCAATACTAGTCTTATCTAGTGGAGAACAAAACTCTCCAAATTTATATTTCCTCTTCTACTATCCTGCAATTTCTCAGTTCCATCATTCATACAATTTACTCTTGATTTTATGACATTAAAGGCATCCCTTTTTTTCACATCCACATCTCCCAAATATTTGAAATATAAAATTGGACTTTCCAACATATTTAAAAAAAAGAAAGTCTCCAACGTCCAATGAATGATCAGACATGAAAGTTTTCCAGCCTTGTTCAAATCCATTCTTGTATTTGTACAATGTATGGTTACGATCCAAACTTGACCACTAGGACCTTCAAGAAATACATCTTTATGAATCTGATAATGGAACAGTCTCACAAATGCTAGTGGGATTCACAACACTGTTCATATTTGTAGCAATGGGATGTATAACCAGGAGAATAATTTTTAGTGTGATTCTGATATCAATTTATTATATTAATGGGTAAATCCTATTTGCAATTTTACATTAAAAGTATAGGATCGGGAGAAAAAACGAATTCGCTAATGTCATTCTAGAGATTTTAATAATTAAGATATCCCTGTTTATTATTACCGCTATCATGATTACTCTCTATTCTAGGTAATCATAGGATCACAACTCATGCTTGTCTAAACTGTGGCAGCATTAGTAGACAATTCCTTTTAAATTTCTAAAATGAGCCTTATAATCTGCGTGGTTTTTATCTACTTGTTAATTGGTTTCTAAACTATGTTTATTTCTTTGTTGATGAATTCTATGTCTCTATTGTACAATGACGATGTAAGCTACTCATTATTATTAGAAATTTCTAATAACCTAGTGAACTTTTATTGAAGGACTTAGTTACTTAATTAATAATGGATGGAATTGATGAACAACATGCTAGCTAACGACCACATGAATTATTATCTTAACTTTTGCCATAAAATATTCTCTGATATTAATTTTAATATTCTTTGATATTAATTTTCATATTACTGTCATACATATTAATTATCATTAACTTTTGCCCTAAAATTTTGTATATTAATAGCTGTCTTATAGCCATAATAGTCTTTTAACTTTTTCCATAATGGGAACGCATTGATTTTTCGTATATTGATCGCTGATTCATATATTAAATTTGTATTTATTAATAGTTGCTTTATAGCCTTAATATCAGTCTTTTAACTTTTTCCATAATAGATTAATTGTTTCAATGGTAATGGATTGATTAATTGCAATGGTATTAGATAAATTGATTAATTGCAATGGAAATAGTTCACTCGTTTGCAATTATTCATAATGATTTAACAACTAATGGTTTATGGTTTAATTGTGTAATAGTTTAATGGCTTGTGCAAGATCAATGGTTGAGGGTTTAATAGTTTTATTAGCTAAATGGATTAATAGTTTAATAGTTAATTGGTTACTATGTGCCTTGTGCCTTAAGTTGATTTTGTAAATGGAGGATGGTCATAGTTGTTACACCACATATGATTTCCTTGTAGGAAAACAAGAAATATTTAGTTGCACAATTTAAATTTGAATGATGTCACCTTGTGTCTTGTTGACTTGTCGATTGGGTGCTTGGGTATAGTCTTCGTTTATTTATTGAAAGATAATTCTATCACCTAGCGTGAGGGATTTTGTTGGGATTAAAGGTCTAGATATGTTATGTTGCGCCATGGTTACTGTCACGCCTATCGCCTTTTGACGGCATGATACCTGATGAGGGGATCATTGCACACCCTGATTGATAGATGTGAATGATAACATGGACAGAGTCTTGTGCTTCCCGATGTGGGCGTATTGTTTTATGTTTCCTTAATTGTGTCAGTTTGTTCGTCGTCAAGTTCTGTTGATTAATTATTGTCATTGATACCTTCCTGCTTAAAAAAAAAAAATGCACTTTCTTTGCATCGCCTGTAGTCGTAATGATGGGGGTCATTACATCAAATAACAATATAAAATTATATTTCAATCAATCGCTCCATGAAATTACAAATACTTTGAAAGACAAACAAATTATGCATTAAACTGATTGTTAACCAACTAAAATTGTTTAAATATTTGTTATAATGAACTTAACATTTCCTCTGTCACAAGATGAATAAAAAACAATATAATTAGTGAAGTAGAGATATAAAAAAGATACCACAACAATATTAATGATGAAATAAAACATGTACATATAAACCTTTGTTGTCATCACCCTCATTATCTTCCTCGCTTGGCATGATAACATTGTTGTTCTCAAAAATATCTTTAGATCTAGGGTCATGTCTTAATACAAATCACCAATACCTATCCAACACATCTGGGTAAAAAAAACTTGGTTGCAATGTTATGGGAAAAAAAGTATTTTGTTCAATGGGTGTGAGGAGATTGAGGTCGTTGGGGACCCAACATATCTCTGGGGAACACCTGGAGATTGTGGAGAGATAAAATGGAGGGGTGCATGTATGCGTGGGATCGATTGATGCATGCCTGTATGGTGACATATTTGAATAGTTGTGCTACTTCCATGAGCATGGAAATTGATTGTAGGTCGGTGTTGTGTCCCTTTTTCTTAGAGAGGCTAATTCTCGTGTGCCTAAAGGTTATATTACATACACCTCTGATGTGCGATCCTTGATTTATGAGGTGGGTACAAATATTATCCTACCATGGCGATGGTGAGTGAGGGAATTATTGTATTCCCTTGTTTGAGGGGGTCTGGAGGCATACCCCACATGTTATCTACGAGTTCTTGTATTCTTGGATTGACTTTCATCATAACCCTAACATGTTTCTACCGCCAGGCAATTACTAGGATCGTTGAAGTATTTTTATTTTGTTTTTCATGTTTGATACTCTTGGATGTATAAATTTATCTACTACAGAGACTCATGAAACATGTTGTGTGACTTTGTAGATGTGGGACCCAACGATCAGGAGGTTGTGTTTACGAGTGTTATGGAGGAGGAGGAGCGAGATGTGGAGGGAAGGGAGAGAAAACCCTAGGGTAGGGTCATCATAGGATCATGATAGGGATGACAAGCTACACTAGTTCGAGAGATTGAGGACCTAAGGAAATAGTTGGAAGCAGTCCTCGATGGAGTACCTTAGGAGAGATGGCCTCATATCTAGGATGAGAAGATACTGGAAAAATGTATAGGTGTGCATTGTATCTGGAGCTTGGTTGTATGAAAAGAAACAATAGCTAGAGAATCATTCATTGGCTGCATCCCTGCGAGTGAGATGCCCCTAGGTGGGGTGGGGGAGAGACACCCCTGGTGATAGGGATCCACCAGCGGACCCATCAGTTGGTGAATTTTTAGGGTTAGGGGCTTCGTAGGTGTCATATTTAGTATGGGAATGGCCCACTTTTATATTATGTATAAGAATTTTTGAAATCCCATTTTGTAGATTCTAAGGGATTTTTTTTAGAGTTAGGCCTAGCCATGGGGCTAAGTCTATTGTATTTGTTTTGGATGAAACACTTATGGCACCATTTATATATATCTCTGTGTGTGTGTGTTTGGATATATAGTTTCATGACAATGTTTCTTATGGTTTTGTATATATGTTTGATGTGATGGATAACTCTTTATTGTATTTGATGAATTAATGTTAATCATGTATGCTAATTGGATAAATTCCAATCTATGACTCGATTAGACATGTTATATACATTGTGGATGAGGCTCCTTAGAATATGAGTAAATGTTATTGACTCAAAATTTTGTAATAGAAGTTTAACTTGTAGGTACTATCAATAGAGGCATGGATTACGAATGCAATACATGTTATTCAACTGCAAAATGATGAGTTGAAAAATAGAAAAAGATGATTAAGTGACGAATATGGAGGTGAGTGGATTATGATAGGATACCAATGGCAACAATGTATTCTTCTTGGTTGTTGGTGGCAGGAACGAGGAATACACCACTAGAGTGTAATAATACATGGTCAGGGGTGTAAATTTCCCAAGCTACCGAAGCGATATTTTGAGTCCAGCGGATGGAAAAATCAATATACCCGATGTGGTATGAGGTTGAATATTGCATCTGTCAAAGTAAAATAAAGGAATGAGGAATTTTTGAGAGAAAGGACTAAAAACTCTAGTAAAATAGAAGAACATCCATAAGGTAGAGTGACTATACTAAGGGTATAATTTCTTGAGATATAACCCATTGACAGGGTCTTTGAGGGTGGCCGCTTCAAGGTGAGCCAAGATGTAGGTGCCTTTAGTGAGGTAATGGAGGAAAATATATGGTCCCCTCCATAGAGATTCATTTTTTACGTGGCCTGGGGTATCATTTACAATTTCATAGGCTAATACAAGATCTCCTTTAGTGAAGAATCAAAGGTTAACTTTAGGATCAGAGATGTATTTGGACCATTTATTTACTACCTCATTATTTTGTAAGGATGGGCGACAATCCTCATCTAGAGATTTGATATTGAGAAATCATTTTTCTATTCGGCTTGTATCTGACAAGGGCTCGATTTCAGTGTGCAGATTAGGTATTTTTCACTCGATGGGAAGTACAACTTCCACCCCATGAACCAGATGGAATAGTGTGAACCTGGTGGGATTTTTGATAGTTGTGTGATATGCCCATAATCTAGAGAATAACATATGATCCCATTTGGTTTTATGTTGGTTGATTGTGGATTGGAGCATGGTCTTAAGGAATTTCTTAACAGTTTCAACTTTCCCATTAGATTGGGGGTAATATGGTGAAGTGAGCTCATGGGTAAATCCCAGTTGGTATATAACTTAGTGAATACTTAATTCTCAAAAAGTTTGTCATGATCAGACATAGGATGGAGGGGGAATCCAAAGCAGGTAATGACATTGTTAAATAAGAAGCAGGTTGTTCTGTCAATTGTGTTGTTGAATGCAGGCATGGATTTGGCCCACTTGGTGAAATAGGAAACTGCAACTAAAATGTATTTGTTCCTATTACTATATGGGGGATTCAAAGTCATGAAATCGATGAACCACTTGTAGAAGGGGCTTGTAGTGATAACATGATGGAGGGGAGCTGGTGGAGCTCTGGCTTTATGCATGAAAATTTTTCACTTGTCACAACACTTAACTACATGGATGCAATCATAAAATAAGGTGGGCCATAAGTAACCATCCTGGATGACCTTCTAAGTGGTGGAAATTCTTGAAAGGTGACCTCCATAGGCTCCACTACGACAATAATTCAACACCTTTTTGGATTCTTCAATGGTGAGGAAGCAATGAAGGACTGTATCTGCCCCCCTATAGTAGAGGGCTTCTCTAAGGAGGAGGCAAGGATGATCTTATGGGATACATTTTTCTCATGGGATAATTTTTCATGGTTTTTACTAAAAGAATGTTATCTATTCTAAAAAGGATTCGCCCAAATTCTATGGGATAAAATTATTTTACCTTAAAAATCACCAAAACTTTATACAAACTATATAAAATCCTTATAAATTTGAATATTTTTACAAAAATATCTCCAACCATTTTATGGTTGGCATATGCAGGATTGTAAGATTCACCAAGGTTTACACATTTTAAAATAATTTTCCATCCTTAAAATCATTCCTCGGAGGAGGTATCAAGATGCTTGATGTTGGATGTGGCATCTGTCATCATGAGAGAGATTAGAGCGGCATTTTTTAGCACCAATTTACATCGGGATATCGTCATACCATGGATCATCGAATGCGATAAGAAACATGTGTTCTTATGGGAAGTATTCATTAATGTGTGTGTCATGAGAAGTATAAGGGAGATCCTAGATTAGCTCAGTGAGGACCAGGGATTTTTTTCTCTTAGGAGTGGAGAAATCTAAATCGTATTTGTGTAAGATAACAATCCATTGAGTGAATTTTACATTAATTTGGTGGCGAATGAGAAATTAATGCATAGGGTTAGAATCTGCCATGAACTTGGTATTTCGAAGCAAGATATAATAACATAGTTTTTGGATTGCGAGGACAACTACTAGGGCCAATTTTGCTTCGTGGGTTTATTTCAAAGGTGGCCCATAGGGGTTATTGTTGATATAGTAAATGGCATGCTCCTACCCATCATCATCTAGTTGGACTAAAAATTCTGCAACTGAAACCTCTTAGGTTGACAGGTATAGGATATAATCCTCGTTGAAGTCTGGGGGACTGATCAAGGGGTTTGTGCTGAGTGCTTCTTTTAATTAGTCAAATTTGTTTTGGGCATGGTGATAGCAATGGAAGGGGATATAGCATCCTAATAAGCAGAAGAATACATAGGTGTGTATGGAGTAATCGGGGACAAAACAATGTAGGAAATGTTTTTTCCTTGAAGTCTTTGCTACTATCACAAATTCTTTGGCGGGGGGATCTCGTTAATGTACCTTGAGGGTACCCACTGTGATTCCTTCATTGGAAACAATAAAATCATGTAGATGTCATGTAGTTAAACAAAACACACATTTGAGGGGGTTAAACATGATATTATATCGACGAAAACATTGAAAAACAAGTCCTAAATGTTCCATATGCTCATACCTTTCCTTAGACCGAGTAGTGAAATCCTCTAAATAGGATAGAATGATATGGGTGAGATCATGGAAATCATATGTCATGACCCACTGGAAAGTAGCACCCACATTTTTAAGGTCGAATGGCATAAGCTGATAGGTGAAGGTGCCACATAGGGTGGTAAATGCAATTTTTTATTGCTTTGCATGCAGAATCTAGATTTGATTATAGTTGGAGCATCCATCCATTAATGAAAGGACTTTGTGTTTGGTGCAAGCGTCGATAACTTGATCGATGAAGGGAGAGGGAAATTTGTCTTTGGGACATGCTTGGTTGAGATCTTGGAAATCAATGCATACACGAATGGTTCCTTATCTCTTGTTGACTAGAATAGGATTGGAAACACATGATGTATATGCGATGGGATATATAAGCCCATTTGATTGTAGTTTATCGATCTCTTCTTCGATAGCCATGGATTTTGAAGCATGAAGTGTTCTATTCTTTTGGAAAATGGGGGAAACATCTGACCGTGTTTCAATGCAATGTTTGACAATGGAAGGGTCTAATCTGATCATTTTCTTGTATGACCAAGTGAATACATCTCAGAATACCTAAAAGAGGGTTTGTAAGTAGTGATTTTTTTAGGGGTGCATGCAATGCCAAGGGTAATTTCTTCGATGATTCTCGATTTGAATGAAATGACGATTTTGATGGTAGGGGATATGTTGGCCATGTTCCCTTATTCAAAGGCATCGGGTGCAGGGATTGGATTATTGAACCAATCAACATGTCTTGAGGGGATGAAATCTTTAGTTTCAATTGCACAAAACCGAGGGTTTAGGTTGGGTTGAATTTTTTCATGAGATAATAAGAAAGAGCGATGGTACATTTCATCTCATGGATAGTTTGGTTTTTTCATAGCCTCGATGGTATCTTCATTAGAGTGGAAGTTGTGTGAGAACAAGGGGTCCTTGGAGGTTTGGACCAGTGGAAGGGATGTGCTAGCACCCAATGTTTGAGGTACATTGGAGATGATGTCATTGTATGTGGAAGGGGGTCTAGACATATATGGGTTAGTATTAATATCCCCTAGTGTGGTGGATGGGGATGAATCCCCTCTTTGAGATGAAATACACCATATTTCCAAATAGGTGTTTTTATCATGAGTGATGGGAGGAGGTAAAATTTTAGGCAGAGGAATTACAGGTGAATTGGGTGGATTCATTGGTAAATATTATGATAGTTGTGGAATGCATATGGGAAGAGGGGTTAAAGGAAGAAGGTATGATGTGATTTCTAGGAGGGGGATTTTACAAGGCCTGGTCTAATGGAGGTTGAACCTGTGGTGCAATGGTTGGAATGGAATCCCTATGGCACACCTCTACTTGAATCATGAGTGGGAACCCATACGTGTAATGATGCATCTGGTAACATAACACACAAGGGTGTCACAAGCATTCATTTACTAACGTAGAGACATAGTCAATGGATTGAGTGATAGTAGCAGTGTGTGTAGCTTGAGAGGGCTCTGGCAGTAGTGTTTTTCTCACTTATTTCATTGTCTCTCAAAGGTTAGGGAGAGTCGGGGAGTGATGTGTATAATGACCGTATTCCCCACATAGGTACATGCATGGTTGGTTGTTAAGGTCCTAACTTGCACATAGGTAGATCAATGTATTCATATGTAATAAAGGTCAATATTAATAAGGCCTTTCAATAAAATAGAATAAGGCGAATGTAAGAATACCAAATAGAATCTTCCGCTTCTAGAAGGATCTTCCTCTAGATGCTTCTCTTGATAGACATTTTGTATAAATAAGGGTCGAGGGAATGAAAACTCTAGCTTGGAGATTATTGTAATAGAGCGTTGCTCGACTGGAGGTTGCCCCCTCGAAGAGGCCTATGAACATTGCTTTATGAATCAAAGTGATTTTTCTATTTCTCTTTCGTATATCATTTCTGTGTATTGTGAAGATTACGCTGGATATTTTACTGTTATTCTGCCATTTCTATCATTTTATTTTTGTTCTGTATATTTTATATAACTGGTATCTTGCAAGTGGTATCAGAGCACTTTCCTTGGCAGAAATTGTGGGTATTTTTTTTTCCAGGGTAGAGACGTATTCCGACATCTTTAAGCCACAGAGATCTGTTGTTACACACATAAACCTGTGGTTGAGGGATTCATACATGCAGGAAATACAAGTGGTTCTTAAGCGCACATCTGTTGGCCACCCTTGTAACCCCTGTTGGTACCCCTTCAAGTGGTAGTGCATCAGAGAGCACATGTGTACGGATCGGCCTATATTTCCTGAAGCCCTCTTTAGATAAACCTATCGGCCGCCAGACTGCTATAGTGTCACCGAGAACAACACTCGGGAAGATACTCTCTAGTACTTGGGTAGTCGGGTAGTACGGCTAAGGGTACGGTCTATCCTCCTTAGTTAGTGCCCTGATATATTGGGTCGAGTACTACTGTTGGACCCCGCATGTATATCAAAGAGCTATAGCACAGGGCAAATCCTTTTCTGTAGAACCCTTGAATACCTAACCCCTAGGGAACATAAACAACAACATAAACAAATTAAACCGGTGCGATATATTGACAAGCATATGTGTTCGGGTTGCTAAATAAATACTCTCTTGTTCAGAATTTGGGGATTTCAGCACTGCAACATTCTTTAGACCAAAGTGTAACCCTGTAGCTAATAATAATAAAAAAAAAAGTCTGGAAATTTTTTCACCATTATTTGAGACCTATTCCATTAGATTCATCTCTTCTCCCTTATCACATTCATCCATATCATTTTTCTGCAAAAATTTCTGACCCCGCTTGCTCCCTTTTCAGTTCACCCATCCTCATGGCCCATACTCGTAGCCAAGAACTAGAGTCTCACTTGAACACCTTGCAATCTAGTTTACTCGAGACCCAACAAGAAGTGCAACAACTCAGTGCTACTATTGCCTCCCGTGATGCCTCCATAAATGCATTCATAAATATAGTCATGCAGTCTGCAATGGTGGAAGTCAAACACGAACTGATCACCCATCTTAAATCTGCCTTTGCATCACTCTGCACAAAACTCAAGATCCCCTCCGATGACTCCTTTCCTGATGCACATAAAAAGACTGAAGGTGAAACTTCTTCCCATTCCTTTCAACCCCATCACTTTCAAGGGGACATACGCCTTCCACGGGTGGATGTAACCAAATTTGATGGCTCAGACCCCACTGGTTGGGTCACCCAAATGAAGCATTATTTCTCTCTCTACAACATTACAGATGACTTGGCCAAACTTCGGTATGGTGTTCTCCATCTAGATCAAGAACGCTGACAATGGTGGTAATGGCGAAATTTTTTTCGTCAAGGGTATATTGCTTGGACCCAATTTATTGTTGAGCTTTATGAACGCTTTAACACTGACACCAACCATTTGGGACGTTTGAAAAAATTGAAGCAATCAGACACAATAGAAGACTTCATAGCTGCATTTGAGCATATGGCTTTTCGAATAGAGGGCATGACTGATGCTTTCTTTCGAGAGTGTTTTATCAGTGGCCTCAAGGAGGATATTCAGGCCCATGTCCTCATGGCTCAACCTATGACTTGGGTGGAGGCTACCAAAAAAGCTAAAGAAGCACAACAAATTGTTTCCTCTCAAAACCGTAAGCCGTCCTTTATCCCTCGCCCTAAACAAGTAAACCCCACTACACCCTCCACCCCATTAAAAATCCAAAAATTGACCAGGGTTGAAATGGCTAAATGCCAACTCAAAGGCCTCTGCTATAATTGTGATGAAAAATATTTCCCAGGCCACAAATGTAAGGAACAAAAGCTCTTTATGGCCATCTCGGAGGAGATTTAGGAAGAATATGTTGACACTCCCCTTGTGCCCGAGTCACTAGAAATATCTGACATACACCCTCCCTCTGACCCTCCCGAAGTGGAACCGATCATTTCCCTCAATGCTCTCACCGGCTTATTTTCCCCCCAAACCCTCAAGTTAATCGGTTACATCAAGCACCGAAAGGTCATCATTCTGGTTGATAGTGGCAACACCCACAATTTTATTCATCGCCGCATTGCCCAAGAAACCCATTGCTACATCCATGTTGTCAACAATTTCCAAATCATGATTGCCAATGGTGGTTCTATGAAATGTGGCGGGCGCTATGAAAATGTGCATCTCCAAATAGGTGACTACCACCTCAAATCCCATATGTTTTCTATTGACATGGGCGGTTGCGACATTGTGGTGGGTGCAGAATGGCTAAGGACTTTGGGTCCCATTCTCATGGATTTTCAGAACTTTACCATGCAATTCGACCAAGGAAGCGACCAATATAAATTTCAAGGAATCATTGTTGGTTCACCTGAGGTCATTAGTTCTCATCGCATGGAAAAACTGCTGAAAAAAGGTCATTCGGGTGTCATTGCCCAACTCCACGCTATACAAGCCATAGAGACCCCACCAGTGCCCCAAGACCTCCAAGCCCTCCTTTCTAAACATCAAACATTATTTTCCACTCCCCAAGGACTCCCTCCTTCCCACGATGTCCATGATCATTCCATTCCCCTTGTCCCAGGAAGCCTTCCCCCCAATATGCGTCCATATAGCCACCCTTTTGCACAAAAAAATGAAATTGAAAAAATGGTCCAGGAACTCCTTCTTGCCGGAGTCATCTGTCCTAGTATGATACCTTACTCCTCTCCGGTTGTCATGGTACTGAAGAAAGAAGGTTCTTGGAGAATGTGTCCTGACTTTCGTTCTCTCAACAAACTAATCATCAAAGACAAATTTCCCATTCCTATCATTGATGACCTCCTGGATGAATTGAGTGGTGCCCAATTCTTTACCAAACTTGATCTTTGCTCGGGCTATCACCAAATACATATGAAAGAGGTTGACATTCCCAAGACAACCTTTCGCACTCATGAGGGCCACTATGAGTTTTTGGTCATGCCCATTGGTTTGTGTAACACCCCCTCCACCTTCCAGAGCCTCATGAACCATGTCTTCCGCCCTTTTCTCCGTCATTTTGTCTTAGTTTTCTTTGATGATATCCTCATATATAGAAAAACCCGGACAAACCATCTTACTCATATGGATCAAGTTCTCCGCCTACTCTCTCAGCACCAGCTTTTCCTGAAACATTCCAAATGTGCTTTTGGTGCCTCAGAAGTAGAATACTTGGGTCATCTAGTGGGAAAGGATGGCGTCAGGGTGGACCCAAAAAAGATTGAATCTATGCAATATTGACCGCACCCAAAGACTCTCAAAATATTGCAGGGATTTTTGGGCCTCACAGGGTATTATCGCAAGTTCGTTAAGAACTATGGAAAGATTGCAACACCTCTCACAACTCTCCTAAAAAAGAACTCTTTCACTTGGACTCCAACAGCTGCTCAAGCTTTTCAAACCTTGAAGACGGCCATGTGCACCACTCCGGTTCTGGCCCTTCTCGACTTCACAAAGACCTTTGTGATGGAATGTGACACCTCAGGGAAAGGAATCGGCATTGTCCTTATGAAAGAGTGTCTACCGTTGGCCTTCACTAGCAAGCAACTGTCTGAAAAGAATCTAGGAAAACCCATTTATGAAAAAGAAATGTTGGCGATTTTGCATTCCATTGAGTTGTGGCACCCATATCTCTCGGGGCAACGCTTCCAAATCAAGACAAACCATCAAAGCCTCAAGTACCTTCTAGAACAACGCATTTCCTCCCAGGAAAAACAAAAATGGGTGACTAAGCTCTTTGTATATGATTATGAGATCATTTACAAGAAGGGCAAAGACAATGTCATAGCAGATGCACTGTCCCAGAAATATGAAGACGAAGGATCCCTTTTTTCTCTTTCCTTCATTGTACCCAATTGGCTCCAAGCTGTGCACCAGGAATGGCTTCAAGATCCGAAAAGTTTTGCATCTGATCCAGCAACTACAGAACAAGGCTTCGGCTCCCCTAGGGTACTCCTGGCTCCAGGATGAGCTTCGATACAAAGGTCACTTGTATTTAAGTAAACAATCCAATCTCAAATCCATAGTGCTTTCTGAGCTTCATGATACACCCACAGCGGGGCACTCAGGGTTCACCAAAACATATGACCGAGTCAAACGTTCTTTTTATTGGGATGGTATGAAACAGGACATCCGTAAGTTTTTCGCTGAATGTGAGGTGTGTCAAAGTAACAAGGGAGAAATAGTCAAATCTCCAGGCACCCTCCAACCACTTTCGATTCCCCCCGCTATTTGGAAGGATATCTCTATGGACTTTATTACAGGCTTACCCAAATCGGGGAATAAATCAGTCATAATGGTGGTGGTGGATCATCTTTCCAAGTATGCTCATTTTTTCTCTCTTCCCCACCCATTTACTGCATCCACGGTGGCTCACATTTTCATGGACCAGGTCTTCAAGGTGCATGGCATGCCACACTCTATTGTTTCCGATCGAGACCCAACTTTCACAAGCAAATTTTGGCAAGAATTGTTTAAGCTACAAGGCACACAATTGCATCTCAGCTCAACTTATCATCCCTAAACGGATGGTCAAACGGAAGTTGTCAACAAGTGTTTGGAAACATATCTGAGGTGCTTTGCCTTTGAAAAACAACACTAGTGGGCTCAATGGTTACCCCTCGCCGAATGGTGGTACAACACTACATACCATACAGCCACTCACATGACTCCTTTTGAAGCAGTATATGGACAGAAGCCACCTTCAGTTCTCTCATACTTACTGGGTACCTCAAAGGTCCAGGTGGTTGACCAAACACTTACAGTCCAAGAGGATATCCTTCATACCCTTAAAGAGAACTTGGTCATGGCACAGAATAGAATGAAGTAGTAAGCAGATCAAGGTCGCTCTGAACGTCAATTTGCAGAAGGGGATCAAGTCTTTCTGAGACTGTAACCATATAAGAAAAATTCCCTCAAGGCCTAGCATTGTCAGAAGCTAGCACCCAAATTCTATGGCCCTTACATAGTTCTCAAGTGTGTGGGACAAGTCGCATATCAGTTAGCTCTACCAAGTCAGTCGAAGCTACATCCTGTTTTTCATGTTTCATGATTGAAGAAGGTGATTGGTACCAGGTGCCAAATTCAAACCAACCTTCCAGAGTTAGTCGAAGAAGGATCCATTTGGCTACAACCAGAAGCAGTTTTGGACCAGCGTGAGCATCGCCTGTGTTAGAGAACCATCAAGGAAGTGCTAGTATAGTGGGAAGATATGACTCCAATAGATGCCACTTGGGAACCAACTACCATTCTCCAGAAGCTTCCACATCTCAAGCCTTGAGGACAAGGATGTTATTAAGGGGGAGGACATGTTAAGGTCCTAACCCACACATAGGTAGATCAGTGTATTCGGATGTAATAAAGGTCAATATTAATAAGGCCTTTCAATAAAATAGAATAAGGCGGATGTAAGAAGACCTAATAGAAACTTCCACTTCTAGAAGGATCTTCCTCTAGATGCTTCTCTTGATAGACATTTTGTATAAATAAGGGTCGAGGGTATGAAAAACCTAGCTTGGATATTATTGTAACAGAGCACTGCTCAACTGGAGGTTGCCCCCTCAAAGAGGCCTGTGAACATTGCTTTCTGAATCAAATTGCTTTTTCTATTGCTCTTTCGTATATCATTTCTTTGTATTGTGAAGATTGTGCTAGATATTTTACTGTTATTTTTCCATTTATAGCATTTTATTTATGTTCTGCATATTTTATATAACTGGTATCTTGCATTGGTACATAGACCCTTCTTCCTCATGGAAGAGTATCTCTTTGGGGTAGGTGGCACGACGTGTGTAGGGAGTTGGAGTGATACTTTGGGAAGTTCAATTAGATAGCGTAATTCAAGAAATGGAAGGAAAATTTTGGTTAGCTGTTTGATTATTGCACAGAGAAGGCATAGTTGTTGGACACAAAGTAGGTTTGTTCCTTTCTTTTTATTGTTTCCCCCTTTGTTGGTAGCAATAGGTGAAACTGTGTAACTAGTAGGAAGCTGTTGATTTTGGGAGATAGGTCTGGTAAGTCCGATAGTGGGTTGAAATGTGATCGATGGTGTTGGTACCATAGAAGATGGTTCGAGGTACCACATGGGGATGGAAATCACCATGTTGGGTAAGGTGAAAGTACCAGTGACTTGATAAGCTGACACACCAGGTGGTGGATAAAAGAATGGAATTTAGGTTAGGGATTGAGGGACCATTTTCCAAATGGGTGGTAAGGAAATTGACATTTGTTTCAGGCCCGATTGTGATGTTGGGGTATCTACAATTATTGGGGTGGCATGTTCATCAAGGTGAGATTTATTTGGAATTTTGACGCCACTTGAGGTAAAAACACGTTCTTGTGCAGACCCAACAGGTGGGGTAGTAGGCAGATCTCCTTGATAAGAACCCAAGAGGGGGGGTCTTGGTAGATTCTTGGTCTAATGTCGACAACTGATGAGATGTCAACACTAGACCATATGAGGGGGAGTACATTATCAATGTTGTCAGAATGATTGGGCTCCTAGTGTGTTAACTGGTCAATGGTGACTATCTTCCCATTATGGGGGAGGAGAATGGTGCAAAACACTGATGATGAAACTACCTTCATGGAATACATGTAACTATGTATGAAGAGAATGTTGTAGTCTAATGGGTCATAGATAACTTCGATGTCGATGATATTGATTTTTCCTGCAAGTCCTATGGGCACATTTTGTTAGAGTTCTTATGGTTGTGATGGGCGAACATTGTATGCTCGAAGAGTAATGGCTGAGGGAACGAGTTCAGAGGAATCAAGTTGTATCCATACATATTTGGACATGATATATGTGGATTCCCATTCATCGATGATGCATAGATGGATGAAGTAGTTATAGATATTGACTGGAATTTGGAAATCCATCAGTGATGGTAAACGTGGTTCATTGTTATCTAAGTGAAAGGTGATCCATTGCATGTCTGACGGGTCAACTTCCCCCAAGGTGTAGAGAAAGGATTTTTGTTGGGATGGAGAAGTTTGGAGGAGCCCCAAGATATACATGGTCATTGAAAAATGTGACAGGTAATCAATGATGTTGTACAAGTGTGTTTCCCGAGCATGGGGATTTTTAACATTCCTGTGCAATGGTATGTGAGGAATTCAAGTTCTGGTCTCGGTGTTTGGAAGGGGAATGGTCAATCTTTGTCCTGCTAGTATTGGGGGGGAATATGGATTGGTGAGGTTCAAGTTGATAGGCATGCCCTATTGACAATTGTGTGTTTGAAGTAGGTTCTACTCTTCAGTGGTGAGAATGATTTGTTGATTGAACAAGTTTTTGGATTGGGGTGGCTCTGGATTAGGATGTTGTCCCATCTGTTGGGGGGGGTTGATTATTGTTTACTAGGCATTAATAAATCCCTGATGGGGAATATAGTCTTGGAGAATGGTGAGTGCATGAGGTTACAAATATTTTTTGGCTATTTGTGAGGGTCCTTTAGAGGCAAGGGGTTGTTGGGTATTCACTTTCTCTTTCATCCATTTGTGCTCAACAATTTCAGGGAAATGATGGGTATAATGACCATAATCACCACATAATGCACAAGGGAAGTTGGTTCAAAGTTAGTTGTTTCTCCCTTTTTTTTTTCTTTTTTTATTTCCCCGTTGGTGGTTTTGGTTAGCCTTATTTTGGTTTCCCCTAGTGTTGGGGTTTGGTTGCTGGGGGTGGTCCCCTTGCCCCTAGTTTTTATTCTTTCTGTTTCTCCTATTTTTTTTAGATTGATGAGGGGGGTTGTTGTGTTCAATTTTTTGAATGATTGAACTTGTTGAAGAGGGGAAGGATGAATAAAATTTACTCTGTCTTGTTGTTTTTCATGTGGTGGGGAAGCGGGTTGGGGAGGGTCGAAGAAGGGGTAGTATGGATTATTTTGGGGAGATCCATACTAATTATATGAAGTGGAGAGGACCCCACTAGTGCTTGGATGGTATGATGTGATCGGGGGTGGGTTGGGGTCTGGCACGTGCACAAAGTTGGCGGGTGCAGGTACATGTGCTCCCATTATGGGAGGGAGGTGCCATGAATACTAGTTGGAGTGGTGTAGGAGGATAATATGTGGTTCCTCCATATGATGGTCGATATCGAGTGGTCCCAAACGTGGGAACTATTTGATCATGTGGTGTGTATCAACCATAGACCCAATAAACCAATCAATAGTGTGCAATGATCTAGGTTTGTATTGACCAAATGCTAGAGGGAAAGGAGCATTAGGTAATATTGTATAAAGGTACCTCGATTGAGATAAAATCAAGTCGAACTATTGGGACTTAGTGATAGCATCATCTTCAGTCTGAGGGAAAGTAGTGGCGACATCCTTGGCAAGGAAAGGGACTAGTGATTTGAGGAACCAATGTAGTCATTGTTGTGGGGTGGTATCTACTTTGAAAATACTTCTTATTCTTCGCCATTCATGAATATGATCGACGATATGGATGGATAGAATATCAAAACCAGTGTCATGGCGCACTAGGAGTTGGAAGAAAGATAAGAATCCCTTTTCCAAAGACTCAAAGGTTGAGTACGACTTGAATATTTTGTCCACATACCATTTGGTGGAGGGACTAGCGAGAGTTCTTTGGAATAGTTGAAGGTGAATGGGATCTCCCATATTGATATTAGAAGAACACCACAAGTGAAAATACATGATGTGATTAGTTGGGTCTTCTTTGGGTTTTCCTTCGAATTTGGGAATATCGAAAGGAAACTTGGTGGGCATATCCATCAAAGTGGGGTGGTGTAATACAAGATCATTCATCAATTTGTTCAAGTTTGGGAGGTTGAGAGATTCTAATTATGGAATGGGCAAGGGAGTACCATTCATGGTATGATGTGGTTGAGAAGATATTCCTTATGAGGATGGTTGGGAGTTTGTACCTTATGAAGAAGGTTGGGCTCTGCCTCCTTCTGGTGGAGGACTAGTCAATGATTTTTTGTTGGTATTGGTTTCCAACAAAGAATATCCAAGTAAGTTTGATCCTAGGATTGTATCACTTACTAGTGTGTGTGATGGTTGTGCTGATATGTCATCCAAATTGGGGACACCTACCAAAATTCGGGGGAGGTTTCTAAAACATCAAGACCGATGGGGATGCTATGGTTTCCCTATGGTTCTATACTATATGTATATGTGTTCAAGTGGTGGTGAGGAGAAATAATGGAACCCATTCATTAGAAACTATCACAACAATCTATTATTAAAATTGTTTGTAATCAAATGGTGGAAATCATGCATAAACAAGTAACAATGTAAGATGGATGAGGGTATCATATTCATGGGGGGGAAATAAAATGCATGTGTCCTAATAGACCTATTGTCATTCCTCTCAAATAATATTGGGCCTCCAAAAAATCACTCGACAGTGGGACCAAAACCCACTTGAGGAGAAGCTGGTGAAGGGATGAACAATCAATTATAATGGGAGGTGAAGGGGGCATATCCTGAAATTACTAGAGATATTTCCCAACATTAGTTCAAAATATGATTGAGGTGTGATTTCAACACACAGCCATAACCTTGTGTATATAAAAACTACAATTGGTGACTAATTCACCTCAATAAAGAAAGACATTTAGATTTTCATCCTCAAAAATCGATCACAGGTTGGATTTTTTCCAAGGGATGGGTGACCTAAGGAGGCATGCACAGAGAAGCTCAACCTCGAACCTTCATGTTTTGGGTGTGTGTTATATTATTTTCACGACTAGATTTAGTGTTTTCTATGTTGTGTCGGGCACAATGCCCCGAGATTTTTTTTTTCCTCAGGAAATATGTCACATTTTTTCCTCAGGAAATATGTCACATTTTTTCCTCATTTTTCATGTCACCCTGATTTTCATGTCCATTGTTGGTTTTTTTTTAGGAAGATGATTTTTGTTGATGGTTTTCTATTTCCAGTTAAGGAATTAGGGTTGTTGACTAATCCAGGTCATTAGGTTAGGGTTTTTTATGTTGTTGGCTCCTATATGTATATTTTATTGTAAACAATGTATCACTATGAATGAATGAATATAGAATATGTTGGTTTTCCCGATTTGGGTTTCCAACGGAAAAATATTTGTGTAATGTGTGTATTTGACATTGTATTTTTTATGTTCTTTTATTGAAAATTTGTTTGCAGTAAAATATTGTACAAGGTTAAAATCTACATTTGGTATCATCA
>JZKD02S1751644.1:461475-472078 GCA_000966675.3 Picea glauca
CCCCTTCGTCGATCAGATTGTCGACGATTGCACTGGAAGCGAAATATTCTCTCTGATGGTTGGTTTCTACAGATATAATCAAATCAATATTGTTCCCGAGGATCAACACAAAACTTCTTTCATTTGTCCTTGGGGCACTTTCACCTATCAGAAACTCCCTTTCAGTCTAAAGAACATTGGCGCAACTTTTCAACGCGCTATGTCTTATGCCTTCCATGATATCAAGCACATCATTCAACCATATCTTGATGATTTACCCTCTCACTCCATGCGCCGAGTCGATCATCCCATCCACCTCCGAGCCATTTTCGTCCACTGTCGGTTTTACCATATATGCTTGAATCCTCACAAGTGAATTTTCTGTGTGGAATCTGACCGACTTCTAGGCTTTATTGTGTCACATCAAGGGATCAGGGTAGATCCTTTAAAGGTCAAGGAAATTCTCAATCTCCCTCCTCCTTCTACACTTCGCCAGTTACAAAGTTTGCAAGGGAAAGAAAACTTTCTTCGTCATTTCATCCCGAACTACATCGAGATAACTCTTGGATTTACACGACTTCTCAAAATGGGGTCTGAGTTCATATGGGATACCATCGCAAACAAATCCTTCAAAGCTCTAAAATTGTCCCTGACACGTGCTCCGCTTCTCTTCCCCCCCCCTCCCCCCCTGATTAGAGTCACAATTATTTCCTCTACCTCGCAGCCTCAGATTACACCATTTCTATGGTTCTCGTCCAAGAGGATGATTCTCATGATGAACATGTTATTTATTACTTGAGTCGAAGTCTAACGCCTACCGAAACTAAGTATTTACATGTTGAAAACTGGCCTTGGTAGCCATCCAAGCAGTTTAACGCTTTCGTCACTATATCCTCTCTCACAAGACTACAATGATTTCTAACTGCAACCCTATGAAAAACATTCTCACATGTCAATTGCTAGGGGAAAAATACTCCAAATGGATAGTTATACTCTAGGAGTTTGACTTGGAATTCGAACGAGCGAAGTCCAAGAATTCCTTAGTGTTTGTTGAGTTGATATGCTACTTTCCCTACTCTGAAACGAAAAATGTAGCAGCAAATTCATTACATGATGAATCCCTTTTCATAATTAGTTTCGATGATCTTTGGTATGGAGATATCATCATATATCTCCAAACCTAGACTTTTTGACCCAATTTTCCAGTACTGACCGGCGTAGAATACGATACCAAGCCCGTCAATATATTATCCTCGAGGATACCTTCTATCGTCGTGGGATTGACTTAGTTTTTCAATGCTGCCTCACGTTTGACGAAGACGAGAAAGCCTTAAATGACTACCATTCTGGAGCCTGTGGTGGTCATGTGTCTAGGTATGCTACTGCCCAGAAGATCTTACGCTCAGGGTATTTTTGGCCTTCTCTATTTAATGATTTCATAATCACAGTCCAAAAATGCCACACTTGCCAGACCTATAATCATAAGATACGGTCACACCCCTCTCCTCTTCACCATGTTGTCTCCGTTGGTCCCTTTGTGAAATGGGGCATCAATTTCATGACATGTCACCCCCACTCGGTCGGGGGGCATGGATACATTATCGTAGCTGTAGATTATTTTATGAAATGGGTCGAGGTGATGCCGACATTTGACAATACTGGAAAGACCGCAGCATTATTCATTTTCAATCACATCATAGCTTGTTTTTGTGTTCCTCAGGCTATTGTCACTGATCACAGTAGCCACTTTAGAAACTTCATGATGTCCAAACTCATTGAAAATTTGGGTCTTCGCCATGAAAACTCAACACCCCCACAAGGCAATGACCAAGTTGAAGCGATTAACAAAGTTCTCATAACCATGCTTCGAGGAATGATAGGGATTCACAAAACAAGTTGGCACACAATGTTATTTTCAGCATTGTGGGCTTACAAGACATCTGTTAATTCCACTACTGGGTTTACACCTTTCCAGTTAGTCTATGGTTTGGAATCCATTCTCCTGATCGAATGCGAGATACCCTCTTTAAAACTAGTTGTTGAACTCCTACCAAACACTTCTGTTGAGGAAGAATGCCTATTGTATCTTATGAGATTAGACAAAACTCGACGCAATGCTACCCTAGTCATAGAATCTTAGAAGAAACGTGTCAAGGCCCAACACGACAAACATGTCAAGCCTCATGTTTTCTCCGAAGGAGATCTAGTTCTCCTCTACGAACAAGATCAAGATATGCTAGGAGCTGGAAAATTCAAAGCCATGTGGCAAGGTCCTTATATCGTTAGACGCATTTTGGAAAAAGGAGCTTACGAGTTAGTAGATTGTGATGGTATCCCTTTGAGTGAACCCAGAAATGGTTTGTACTTGAAGAAGTACTATGCATAAGATCACATGTGCATGAGTACTTGCATTTTTATTGTATCACACTTCTTGTGTGTTATTGTAGTTTGTTTTTCTTGTTATCTGGTCTCTTCCCTTATGTGACATTGTGCTTGATTTCCAGATGTCAGAGTCTTCACTACCCCACATTGGCTTTGCTAATGGCACTATCCGTAGTACTCATAACCTTGCTTCTATTGCATGGGCAATTTATGCCCCTACAAACGAACTTCTCACTTTACAAGGTGTGTGCCTTGGCCGTGCGACCAACAATATTGCAAGGTATAGTGTCATTATTGAATTGTTGATTGATTTTATCTCTCTTGGTATCTTTCACTTGGTTGTGCGACTCGATTTGCAGCTCGTAGTACTACAGTTAAGTAATGTCTATGCCATTCGAAGTCCTACGCTGTGACGGGTATATTTGTGAATTCGCCTCTTGGAACATTATTTTGATTATATTGAGTATCATCATATTCCTAGATGTCTAAATACATTAACTGATGCATTAGCTAACTATGTATTAGACAAACATTTGGGTCATTTATAAATCAATCACATCACAAGTATCAACACAAGATAAGCTGGTAGAAACCATATGTATATATAACGATCAAAAGTCTTTTACAAAAATTTATGTTCGAGAACCAAAATTTCAAAATATGAAGCTCATATCTTCTACAAAGTGATGTCATGGATGACGTTCATGATAACAAAAGACTTCCTAGGCAACCCTATGAAGCAGTCAGCCAATAGACTTTGACACCCCTACTGTATGACACTGATAACGTCGCAGAGCCTATCCAAGGGGCATGTCTGTAATGTCTGTTGTCAAACCCTCCAGGTTTTGTTCCACCGCTTCATAATATTCAACATCCCATCGTGGCACTGGAGACACCTCTCCTCATCACTGAATAGGAGAAGTACCCAGAGGTCGATAAGGCCCCACGTATGTGGCATCAAAAAGAATTTTGTAATTAGACCTTGGATGAACATAAAAATAATTACATATGATAAAATTCACAAAAACATTTAAAAAGTAAAAAATGTGTACTTCTTACCAAGATCCCCCCATTGAGCTCCCTTGGGCAGGGCCAAGTCTGAATCTCCTCGGAAGTCCAACCCATCATAGGCATAATCATTGACCATCAACATCTGTTGTTGCAACTAGTCGAAGAAGGCATCATTGTATTTGATGATTGGTCCAGCTACGTGTCGGGCCATGAGGTTACACCACCATAGCATTCTTGGATCCTCTAGAGCTGGTAAACCCCACTCAACTTGCAACCTCAGCAAGGGGAACCTCTCAAGAAAGAAGGACACCAACAATGAACCATACCTAAATTGCTTCAGGTTGCCTCTCCTGCATTTGGTCAACTGCCTCTTCATGATACAAAGGACTGCGTCTACCCAGTTAAGGACCCAAGGCTTGGTACACTCTATGGAATACTTAAAGTAGCACTGGAGAGCCATTCGAGGAGAAACTCTCCAAGCCATATGAGAAATGGTGAAAAAAATAGTGCGAAGGGTCAAATCCTGCACCCCCCAAATGGCCACCTTTCATTTTCTCCTTTCTGCCTCTGGAACATAGTGAAAATGACAGTATTCACTCATAGGCAACCCACCACCTCTGCTACCAGTCAAACTCATGTGGTATCCATGCTGTGATAGTTCTGTCAAGAAGTAAACGTCCTCGATATACAAGGAAAATGTGTGGACCCCTACATGGAAAACTTGTTGGTCCACGTCCCACATATGCACAAGGTACTCCAATAGTCTAACTTGGGCCCTCATACCTAGGATATGAAAGAATTTCAGGAGACCACAATATCGCAAAGTGGCAATGGTGCCTAGGTTATTCTCGGAAATAACATCATCTTCTTCATGCTCTCTTTCACGCCATTCCAGAACCATGGTGACGGCCAAATGCCTGCATAAGAAACATAAGAAGAAGGTCAACAACTTTATTCAAGACTTGGTATCTTTTTCATTGAGCAAACTTTAAAGCAAATTTTCACTTTGGGGTTCTTGCAGCTACCGTTTAGGCACAGTGTGAGGTTCTTGCAGGTGCCTTTGGGGCCACCTGCGGGAATGATGCATTCTTGCAACTCCCATGTGGTTGGCCTGTGAGAATGGATGAGCACAATTTTAACCCCTAAAACAAGCTCAAAAACATGAAATTTACCAATGGAAATGAAAAATTGAACCATGAAAAGATAGAAGACAAGGAGCTTACCTCACTGCTGGAGACAGGTCATTGAATGGATGCTCTTACCTCCCACAATCGAGCGCTGAAATTCGAGGGCAAAAGAGGGGTTTTGGGCTAAAATATTGGCAAAGTTACAATGACTATGGTAAAAAGAACTTTCACTCACTTATATTTACTTTTACCATATTTTATTGGTTTTTATAATTGTTTTATTTATTAAACCTAATGTCTAATACCCTTATGAGTGTGACTTTTGCAGACGTAACGGCCTCGACATTCATACACAGGAATACGGATATTTTTTCTCTTTTTCATCGCATGTTTGAATTATTTTTTATGGTTTTTGCACAAAACCTTGAGCTTGGTCTTTGTCCGTTCTCATGCTCGAAAATACATGAGAACGCGATCGAGCACACTTTTATCACTTTTTCGAGCTCAACAAGGTTATACGAAAAAGGAACCCCCCTGGAGTCCTCTTTAATCTCTTTTCAGACTCTCTAAACATGAAAAGATTGTCGAGCGACCTTGGTTTTTTCACACTCATTAAAGTATTTGATGAAAGCATATGTTGGGTGATGATTTATCTCTTTTTCAGTCTCATCAGACTATTTTACAAAAAATGAACTAAGAGAGCTCTCTTTTAAGTGTTTTTCCAGACTCTATAATCATGAAAAACCTTCGAGTTTTCTATCTTTGGAATTGTTAAACAAACATCAACAGGCCCGTGATGGGACCGAACCAATCCTTCCTAGGGTTCTTTAAACATACTCCGAAGGATGAGCTTACAACAACAAGCATATGTTATCCTCCTCAAGATTGCATAAAAATAAAGAGGTATTCACCAGAAATGGTGGGGGAGAAATTTGGGAAAGGGATGTGTTTTCATATTCGTATTATTTCCAGTAAGTATCGCTCTTGAATATGACACCCCCCTATTCATTATTTGAAGCTTGTTTGGGAAATCCATTTGTCTCTCATTCGATTTGCTACAAGGTCGTAGCTTGCGTTGTCTCTGAGTCAATGCTACCAAACCATTGGTCGTGTCATTCATATGTTTAAGAGAAGTTCATCCGAAACCTCTATTGAGTCATCCATCTGCAGTTGTCCATTCTCTTCGTGTCAGCTTTCCCTGTGTCCAGTCCAAATTACATCATACTCTGTTCCACCTTGAAAATCTGTTACTCATTTTGTGTCATTGATGGAGGATACATCACGACCCTCCTGTGATGAGCTTTATTCTATCGACTCCAGCTCATTATCTGGAAACAAGAGTTAGAAATTATTTAGTACATTGGAACTTGCATGCCTCAATGGCAGGTTTGCTCTCTTTCGACAGTGGGTTTTCATCATTGACCCCTGATCGGGAGATTTTGTCAGATGTTCAAATTCAACTCATTTATTCACATTTGGTGGATTGTACTAGTGTACCTTGGGAGTAATTGACATTAATGGTAATTTCCCTCACACTTGTTAACAGTTTCATCAATGACCAATAATCAAGTGGTTTCTACCCTGTTTGACTTCAACACATGTAATCACATGGTTAGATTCGTACTTTCGAGTGACAAGATTGGAGACCCTGGATCTCATCTCTTTGATCCAGGTTGTGATGGGATATGTATAATTTGCTGACACATAGATCCACTTTGTATGTCTCATGGCTATGTCATCTCAATTTGAATTTTCTTGCATAGATCCACAGTGTATTGTTGGTGGCTATGCGATATTTTGACGGCATGGATCCACAGTGTATGATTGGTGTCCATGACCTATGTTTATAGTGTCATATTTCTGTGATCTGATTATGGGAATGCCTACCTCAGAACTAGTATGATATTCTACATATGCTTGGTTGTTTGTAGGTTTCTGATTAGGTGCATTCCTGGTTTCCGACACACACATGCAATTTACAAAGTATTTTGGCTGTCACTGATTCCGGCATCATACTTTGAGGGGCATTCTGTTACACATTATTTTGGTCATCTCGAGGTTGTATTAACAATGGTGTAATCAAGCTCCCAACAAAAAATTTCTCCTAAGACAAGTGGCATTTATCTCCTTCCAGAAAACATATTTTTAAAGTGAGTTTGCAGGCTGCTTATACCCTAGGGTGCGAGAATGACCCATTCTCACAGACCACCTTCAACTAGGGTGAAAACCTCTCGCACTGTGCTCTATACATAGGGTGCGAAATTGTTCTCAAGATTGGAAAAAGGAAGAAGTCTTGAGGGTTCTAGAAGGGAATCTTCTAGAAAATGGGTTGGCATTCGAATGGTTATCATTTTACTGGTTTCCCTGATTTAGTGGGATCATTCTCATCCATGTAACCATCTCATCCTCTCCTATATATTGATAGGATTCTCATGGAAAAGTTTAAGCATAATTGATTGAAGAATTGGTGAAGGAATTGTGTGAAGAACCTAGCTTGAAAAGAATCTTGGAGACTCTAGTAGGTCTATCAAGATAAATTAGATCTTCTTTATGCAAGGACCGAGCAAGTGTGTGTTGGAACAAAGAGTCACCCAAAGGAAGCTTGTGACATCAAGGCGATCAGGTTGTATCTTCTACTTTCCATTAATATGATACAACGGCATGTCCTTTTCCCATAAAGTCGTTCTTACTTTATTGTGTAAATCCTTGATCATATACATAAGTTGACGATTGAATACATTTTGATATCTTCACTTTGGTTGGTTTGTGTTGTCTTGGTCTTGACCTCACAAGAGAACCAGAGTGAAGTAGGAGCAACAGAGACCCTAGGAAGCAATACAAAGGTATGTTACTTGTTCCTCCTTACTAGATAATTCAATGGTCATAACTTAGGGAAAGAGTCATGTACTATCCTGTTTTGTTCTAGATCTAGGTGGATCTAGGGAGATCTGTTAGTGTCCACACCTACTGATTAGTTCGATAACAACCAAGGAAGTAAAAAATGCAAAGGTTCTTTCTATCCCCCCTAAGCGACTATCTGGCCTAAGTATCTATGCAAGAATGAATCCAAATCCTTTTTTTCATGCCTTTTACAAATTGCATAAAGTAACCATAATCTAGCTAATGAAAATGGGATCAACAAGCCTTATAATATGAAAACGAAGACTTGTTTGTGGCTATGTAGTAAGACAATTGAGTACAACATGCACTGTGCACATTTTTTGAGTGTAGATAGTGGGAAAAATTGTGTGGTTTGTGTGGTTGTTAGACCCAAACCCACATGAACGCAGAGAAATGGTGAGCCAAAAATTTGAAATGAATTCAACCTACACAAGACTCAATTGTGGTATCTAAAGGGTAGGGTAGGCTAGTTTTGGACCCTACAAATGCTAGAAACTGAGAATAACAATTCTAGTGGCTTACTTGAGGAGGAATATGGAATCAAAACCCCAATATGGTGTCGAATATGTTTTCGGATTTTGATCCCAAGGGTGAGAAAAATGAGACCCCTTTGATTTCCTTAGTAAGTCAACAAAGAACCATAGAACAATGGTTAGTAGGTTAGTGAACCCACAAGTTATATAGAAAGAAATAAAACAAGATAGGAACAATCATCAATGGAAACTAAACTAAACAAACATTAACGAAGGATGCATAAAATTGAAAACCAAGAGTGATTACCCAATAGAGAATGGTCTTTGAAATTGAGAACACCAAGAGGAGAAATGTGGGATTTATGAATCTCTTATTCCCCTAAGATGGGATCTTGAATCCATAAAAGTAGCAGGGATGATTTTAGGGGCCAAATTTCGCTCATGGGCTAATTTTCCATGGTTTTTCCCAAAAACAGATTTGCTATTATAAAAATGATTCGCCCAAATTCTATAGGATACAATTATTTTACCTTAAAATTCACCAAAATTTTATACAAACTATATAAAATCCTTAGAAATTTGAATATTTTTATTAAAATATCGCCAAACATTTTATAGTTGGCATATTAAGGATTAATAAGATTCGCCAAGGTTTCTACATTTTAAAATAAATTTTCATCCTTAAAATCATCCCTGAAAAAGTAGAGCTATTACTCTCCTATTTTGAATTACAATGATGAATAAATCTCTTGAAAATCTTCCCAAGAGGTGAAAATATTTCCCTATGCTATACTTTTCCAAACTATTCTTTAGAGAAAAACTAGATTCTACAAGAGCATTTGAACAACATAACAATGATATGAACTTCTTACATTTGTTCATACAATGGACCTCTATTTATATAACTATAACAATGTATTTTATAGATTTCTCCAAGTGTGAATGGGAAGGATTTTGAGGTACATCCCATATTTTCAGTAATCCGAATGTAAAATTTTGCATCGATCTTGGGGTATGGTCTAGAATTACATCACCCCAGAAGTGGTTGAGTCCCAACCAAATTCATAAATGTGTTGTTTACGCATCCACGTGAGTTTCTTCATGGACAGTTACCCGAGCTATGCACTATGCGCATTTGGAGCTCTTTTGTCTCTCATGGATATGTGCACAATGACTTTGTTGGAAGTGCATGGAAATTTATGGGTCTTTTACATAGTTTTGGTCATCTTGATATAATTGGTTCTATAAATATTGAAACTATGTTGTATCTATGTTGATTGTTTCTTCATCCATTATATCTATTGCTATGGGATAAAATCATGAAGATGGGTAACACTTTTGCTTGTTTTATGAGAAAAAAAACTGTATTTTCACAAGTTTTTCAACTTCTGACATACAAAAGTATTTTTTTTTTTTAGAATTTCTTACAGTAAAAACAAAACTTGTGAATAATTTTTTTAGCTTTCCAATGACTATTTTTCAATTTTTTTTATCAATATTTGTTATGTCAATTTGTCAATTGTTTAACAGTATGTTCCTTAAACACGAAAGGAATGATAATGAGTTATTTTTTCCCACAACAAAGTATTGATTATTAAACTTATGTTTTTAAGAAATGAAATATACTATAAAAATCTACAAAGACTTTATTTTATTATGACTATAATTTTGAATCTAACGGATGAATATTATAATTTCTAGAATTTTTTGAAGTTGACCAAGCTGAAATAATTGCAGATTTTAAAAACATGTTTTTCTACACCTTGTATCTATCTTAATTTAACACAATTCATCATATGGACAGACATATGATGAGCTCAATGGTAGGTATTTCAAAGCATTTCTATTACTGATTGCATTTGTATTCTTTTCTTTCTTTATTTCTTCCCTTTGTTCCATAGTCGTAATCAAAGGATTGATATCGATACATGATGGTTTTCTAGAGCACCTAAACAAAGTTTCGAATCATATTTTTGGTTTTTGTTGAATAATGTAATTGATGTTAGTTCAAGTTTTTATTGGAATAACAATTTATATGTTGAAAGATAAATGTTGAGAATTTTTTCAAGGTTAAGTCTTTGTTGAACATATCTTTTACGAATAACTATAAAATTCATGGGAAACAAAAGTTTGCACAGGATAAAATTTGATCACACTCGAGATGATACTCACCAAAATGAGCAAAGGCAAGAGCATCATTGGAGAATGAAATGAGAATGTGAAAATATTGAAGAAAGAAACAATGATAATGTAAATAGATATTTTCAACAAGAAGAATTTCAACCAAGTATGCATGCACATATGATGATCGAGCACATGACACACATTGGGACTTTATTAAGAAAATATAGAATTCAAATTTAAAATATTGTAAATAATATAATTGATTCTAATTACAATTTGATGTTTTTCAAAAAACATAAATAGATTTGTCTCATAATATTGAAGAAGACGTTGAAACTGAAATTGAAGAAGAAGGCGTTGAAATCGAAATTAAAGTAGAAGACTGTTAAGAACCAAACATCAATATAACATAGAAAAACCTTAGGAAAAGTACTCAACGCCTTGAAAAAGAAACAATTCCAGACAATAAGCCTCTTCGAGGGGGCAACCTGCTTTTACCCCACTTAAATGTTCAAGTACAAGATGATTCAAAATGAAAATGTCTCCTTGGTATATATAGGATACTAGGAGGTATAATTACAAATAATGGCCTAAAGCCGACATAAA
>JZKD02S1751644.1:531071-548439 GCA_000966675.3 Picea glauca
TGGCCCCGGAAGTTAAAACCTGCTAAAAATAGTAAATTGCCAAAATTGCCAGAAAACTGTTTTGAGCCAGTCGGAAAAGGTGGGTGGCCACCAATATCCACCTGGATCACAAAAATTTGATACTTATATGTTGGGACTTGTCTTCCCAAGAAGAAAAGAGGATCAATGTGTGTATTTTAAATTAATTAGTGATCATTTGATTTATTTGGTCTTGTATGTGGATGACATGTTCTTGATAGGAAACAACAAGGAGATTATACACGATGTGAAAACTCACTTTTCCTCTAAATTTGACACGAAGGATATCGATGATTCAGATTTTATTTTGGGCATGGAAATTAAAAGAGATTAGAAAAAGAGGAAACTCTGGTTAAATCAGAGAAAATATGTTGAGACAATATTGCAGAGTTTTAATATGAAGGAATGTAAACTAATCAAGGTCCCTATTCTTGTTGGTGTAAATATATATGAGGATAAGTGTCCCAAGACACGGTAAGAGGAGGAGGACATGTATTGTGTTTCATATGTGAGTGTAGTTGGTAGTTTGATGTATGAAATGGTATGTATGAGATTGGACATTTCACATGCAGTGGGAGTTTTGAGAAGGTATATGTCAAAACCAGGGAAGGAGCGTTGGACATCAGTAAAAAGGGGTTTTAGGTATTTTTGTGGCACTACTTGCTATGGATTTTTCTACCAAGGAAGACCAGGATTTGACAAAGTGTTAGACATACATTCCTTTGTGGATGAATATTGGGCTGGAGATCTAGATCATAGGATATCTACAAGACAGTATGTGTTTGACTTGTTTGGAGGAGTAATCAGTTGCATGAGAAAAATATAGGTTGTAGTGGCACTTTCAACTACAAAAGTTAAATACATGGCAACCACTCATGCAAGTAAGGAAGCATTATGGTTAAAAATATTGTGTTAAGGTATTGGGTTGGTACAACAAGTTGTAAGGATACATTGTGATAGTCAAAATGTAATTTTTCTGGTGAAGAACTGGACTTATCATTCAAAAACAAAACATATTGATATTGAACATCACTTTGTGAGGAACATGGTTGAAGAAAAGAAAGTGTTGCTGATTAAGGTGGACACTTTGAAGAATGTTGTTGATTCATTAAAAAATTATGTAAGCATTGAGAATTTCTCTTGGTGTATAGGATCCATGGGCATTGTTTCCCTGGATTATTGATTATGTAAACTTCTAACCCCCTATATGCAAAGAAAACAAAAAGTGGGCGAATGTTGGGTATGTGTTATATTATTTGCATGACTAGATTTAGGATTTTCTATGTTGCATTGGGTGCTTATGGAGGGTTTTAAGGGAGTAATATACCCCCTGCGTGGGGGTTTGGGGGCAGCGCTTCCAAGAAAAAAAAAATCCTCGAGAAACGTGTCACATTTTTTCTCATTTTTCATATCACCTTAATTTTCATGTCCATTGTTGGGAAGTTTTTTAGAACATGGTTTTTACTGATGGTTTTCTATTTCCGGTTAAGGAATTATGGTTGTTGACTAATCTAGGTCATTAGGGTAGGGTTTTGGATGTTGTTGGATCTTATATGTATATTGTATTGTAAACAATATATCACTATGAATGAATGAATATAGAATGTGTTGGTTTTCTCGGTTTGGGTTTCGAGGGGAAATATCTCTATGTAATGTGTGAATTTGTCATTGTATATTTTTTGTTCTTTTATTGAAAATTTGTTTGTCATAAAATATTGTACAAGGTTAAAATCTACATCACAGGTGTCTCCCTTACTTATGGTATAGGAATTATTGATTGCGAGGATTTTGGTACCCTATTTAACAACTTTGTAATTTTCAGTGAAGAAAATATAGTGGCGAGTTATTTAGATACCTATCCCCAAAATCGTAACTTACACTAAAATTTTCTTTTGGTGTTCCTCTCGTGGAGGTTAGAAAATGTATTTTTTATGATTTCTTTTATAATGTGAAAGTAGGATATGAAGTTGGGGTCATGGAATAACTTCGTTGTGTAAAAGTGGTTTGACCAAAATATTGGTACTAAAAAAATGAATCCCATATGATCCTCCTAGATTGCTTATGGGCATAGGGAGAAGAGCATACTATGATTTCAAGTCTCTAGTATAAATCTTTTGAATATGTGGCGATGTTGTGTGCAAGAAGTGAAAGTGTGTGATGGTTTTTAATAAGTTGAGAAAATATTTAACATGTTGACATCAATTGATCCTTTACAAATCTTATTTATTTCTAACTTACTAAGTTTCACAAACAATCCTTGCAAAAATTGGAAAATCCCTACGTAAATAGCATGGTGGACATGTGATTCCTTAATCTTGATACTTTAATCTCCCTAGAATGTGATCTAATCTAACAAATCTTTGAGACTATCCTAGATTGTAGGCATGTGGGCATGTGAGGACCCCTACAAAATTCTTAAACTTCCTAGATTGTTTTCTCTAGAAATTTGAAACTATCCTAAGATTGTGCACATATGGGCATCTGTGGGCCCTTACAAACCTTTTAGATTATTTTTCAATAAGAAAACTAAGAGGTATGGGTCTCACCTAAAATGGTTTATTTTGTTTCATTAAATGAGGAAACTAAGAGGTATTAACGTCTCATAAATATTGATTTTGATAGGGAGATGGATATTTATTCAAACAATCTCTTTTTATGATTTCTAAGGTCACAATAAGGTGTAAGGAAAGAGCATACTCCAATATTGTTAAAATATTCCCTAGTCCCGATTTAGTGTGATGAATTGCAAAAGAAAACAAGAACTTGCAATGATTTTTAAGATTCAAATGCTACACTAGGCCATCCATGTGGCAGCCAAGGAGGTAAAAAATGCAAAGGTTCTTTCTATCCCCCCTAAGCGACTATGTGGCCTAAGTATCTATGCAAGAATGAATCCAAATCCTTTTTTTCATGCCTTTTACAAAGTGCATAAAGTAAACATAATCTAGCTAATGAAAATGGGATCAAAAAGCCTTACAATATGAAAAACAAGACTTGTTTGTGGCTATGCAGTAAGACAATTGAGTACAACATGCACTGTGCACATTCTGTGAGTTTCGATAGTGGGAAAAATTGTGTGGTTCATGTGGTTGTTAGACCTGAACCCATATGAACGCAAAGAAATGGTGGGCCAAAAATTTGAAATGAATTCAACCTACACAAGACTCAATTGTGGTATCTAAAGGGTAGGGTAGGCTAGTTTTGGACCCTACAAATGATAGAAAGTGAGAATAACAATTCCAATGGCCTACTTGAGGAGGAATATGGAATCAAAACCCCAGTATGGTGTCGAATATGTTTTGGGATTTTGATCCCAAGGGTGAGAAAAATGAGACCCCTTTGATTTCCTTAGTAAGTCAAAAAAGAACCACAGAACAATGGTTAGTAGGTTAGTGAACCCATAAGTTATAAAGAAAGAAATAAAACAAGATAGAAACAATCATCAATGGAAACTAAACTAAACAAACATTAACAAAGGATGCATAAAATTGAAAACCAAGAGTGGTTACCCAATAGAGATTGGTCTTTGAAATTGAGAACACCAAGAGGAGAAATGTGGGATTTATGAATCGCTTATTCCCCTAAGATGGGATCTTGAATCCATAAAAGTAGCAGGGATGATTTTAAGGGCCAAGTTTCGCTCATGGGATAATTTTCCATGGTTTTTCCCAAAAAGAGATTCGCTATTCTAAAACTGATTCGCCCAAATTCTACAGGATAAAAATATTTTACCTTAAAATTCGCCTAAATTTTATACAAACTATATAAAATCCTTAGAAATTTGAATATTTTTATTAAAATATCGCCAAACATTTTATAGTTGGCATATGAAGAATTAATAAGATTCTCCAAGGTTTCTACATTTTAAAATAAATTTCCATCCTTAAAATCATCCCTAAAAAAGTAGAGCTATTACTCTCCTATTTTGAATTACAATGATGAATAACTCTCTTGAAAATCTTCCCAAGAGGTGAAAACATTTCCCTATGCTATACTTTTCCAAACTATTCTTTAGAGAAAAAATGGCTTCTACAAGAGTATTTGGACAACATAACGATGATATGAACTTCTTACCTTTGTTCATACAATGGACCTCTATTTATATAACTATAACAATGTATTTTATAGATTTCTCCAAGTGTGAATGGGAAGGATTTTGAGGTACATCCCATATTTTCAGTAATCCCAATGTGAGATTTTGCATTGATCTTGGGGTCTGGTCTAGAATTACATCACCCCAGAAGTGGTTGAGTCCCAACCAAATTCATAAATGTGTTGTTTATGCATCCACGTGAGTTTCTTCATGGACAGTTACCCAAGCTATGCACTATGCGCATTTGGAGCTCTTTTGTCTCTCATGGATATGTGCACAATGACTTTGTTGGAAGTGCATGCAAATTTATGGGTCTTTTACATAGTTTTTGTCAACTTGATATAATTGGTTCTATAAATATTGAAACAATGATGTATCTATGTTGATTGTTTCTTCATCCATTGTATCTATTGCTATGGGGTAAAATCATGAAGATGGGTAACACTTCTTCTTGTTTTATGAGAAAAAAAACTGTATTTTCACAAGTTTTTCAACTTCCGGCATACAAAAATATTTTTTTTTATTCAGAATTTCTTACAGTAAAAACAAAACTTGTGAATACTTTTTTGAGCTTTCCAATGACTATTTTTCAATTTTCTTTTATCAATATTTGATATGTCAAATTGTCAATTGTTTAACAGTATGTTCCTTAAACACAAAAGGAATGATAATGAGTTATTTTTTCCCACAACAATGTATCGATTATTAAACTTATGTTTTTATGAAATGAAATATACTATAACAATCTACAAAGACTCTATTTTATTATGACTATAATTTTGAATCTAACGGATGAATATTATAATTTCTAGAATTTTTTGAATTTGACCAAGCTGAAATAATTGCAGATTTTAAAAACATGTTTTTCTACACCTTGTATATATCTTAATTTAACACAATTCATCATATGGATGGACATATGATGAGCTCAGGCGTAGGTATTTCAAAGAATTTCTATTACTGATTGTATCTATATTCTTTTCTTTCTTTATTTCTTCCCTCTGTTCCATGGTCTTAATCGAAGGATCGATACCGATACATGATGGTTTTCTAGAGCACCTAAACAAAGTTTCGAATCATCTTTTTGTTTTTTGTTGAATAATGTAATTGATGTTAGTTCAAGTTTTTATTGGAATAATAATTTATATGTTGAGAATTTTTTCAAGGTTAAGTCTTTGTTGAACATATCTTTTACAGATAACTATAAAATTCATGGGAAACAAAAGTTTGTGCAAGAGAAAATTTGATCACACTCGAGATGATACTTGCCAAAACAAACAAAGGCAAGAGCATCACTGGAGAAAGAAATGAGAATGTGAAAATATTGAAGAAAGAAACAATGATAATGTAAATAGAGATTTTCAAAAAGAAGAATTTCAACCAAGTATGCATGCACATATGATGATCGAGCATACGACAAACATTGGGACTTTATTCAGATAGTATAGAATTCAAATTTAAAATATTGTAAATAATATGATTGATTGTAATTACAATTAGATGTTTTTCAAAAAACATAAATAGATTTGTCTCATAATGTTGAAGAAGACGTTGAAACCGAAATTGAAGTAGAAGGCATTGAAACCGAAATTGAAGCAGAAGACATTGAAACCAAAATTGAAGCAGAAGGCATTGAAACTGAAATTGAAGAAAAAGACGCTGAAACCAAAATTGAAGCAGAAGACAAATCACCTATAGGTATGTACATAAATTTAAATAATATAGGATGAACACTCAAGTATATATAGTTTAGTGAATTTGTGTTTGGGTTATGTTTTTTTAATATAAAATTTAAATTTAAATATATAGGAGAATCTATCAACATTAATGATGAAATATTATAAAATGTTGATACTGACAAATTTGGGAAGAAAAAATATAAACATTATATAAGATATTGAACTAAGAATATGTATAATACTTTTTTCAAAGATGAATCGATAATAGTACAAGCTCAACTTTTATTCTGTCTAATGAAGTCAAGAAAGTTAAAAGAAGCTACATCATTATTGGGTATTCAAAATTTGACACAGGATCGAAAGGTGAAACAAAATGTCTTTGAAAATATAACTAGTGTATTAAAAGCTTTTGGAAAATCTAAAAACAAATATGTCAGTGTTGCACATAGAGTGATACAAAAATCATTTGTTTCATCTAGCAATATAAAAGATCGTTTGACAAGGCACATGAAAAAAATGATGGGAACATCAAGAAAAGCATTGCACAAACATAGAAAATTTCTAATACAAATATATGAAAATGATGAACTCCCTTGTTGGACAGTGATTTATAGACAAACCTACAAAGATAGACTTCCAAAAACTGTTAAAGAATTGGCCCATAATTGTTGGTTGGAAGAATCTCGTGTTTCACCACATACAAGGGATGTTTTGCGATGAAGAATAGCATGAAAAAAATATAAAGAACATTCAAAACATACATTGCCAATGATACAAATAGAATTTTTCAATAAGTACAAAGAAGAGAACAAAGAAGTCAAAATTTCCATCAATACATTTGTGCAACAAAAACCATGGTTTCTTAGACCCATCATTGTTCGTGACACTTGTTGTTGTCATTATCATGTGGAAATTGAGTTGTATTACGACAATTTTTTGTATTTTGGTAACACTTTATGGTCAGGTTCACCTCCTCCTTCCACATTCCAAGTTTTTATATCTGAAATTCTATGTGAAAGAGAAGATGATGATTTATTTTACCAAAAAAAATGTGTTGGTGGAAATAAATGTGATCGTTGTGGAATTATAATTTTGTTTCATTCAAAGTATCATATTGATATGAATGATCAATCATTTTATAATATAAGAGTCAATTGGAAGAGATATGAATATATCAACAACACGACTCCACATTCTTCAAATTTTATTTCCAAAAGGATTGATTTGAAGGTAGGTAAAATTTGTGTGATAGATTTTTTGAAGAAGTTTGAGGAATAAATTTATAAATACACCAAGAATTCATATAGAGATCGATGGAAAGATCTACAATTCAAACAATCCCATGAAGTGTTTCCACCATGGAAAATTTTCTCTATAGTTGATTTTGCAGAGAATTATACATTTTCTACACAAAAAGAGATACATAGTGAATATTATCATTCTGATCAAGTCATGGTATTTGTCCACATTATATATAAACATGCTCAATAGAGTCTTGATAATATAGAAAGAAACAACGAAAATCGACATGTATTACAGAATATCATTTTTATATAAGTGATGATCGAGCACACAACACACATTATGTACAACATTGTTTTGATAAATTTTATGATTCATTGAGAGAACGTGAAATCGGATTCAATCGACATTGGATATGGTCAGATGGGTGTGTGGATCAGTTAAAATATTCACGATCATTCTATTGGTTATGTCATCTTCATAAACAAATAAACATTACACATTGTTTGAATTTTTTAGAGACTGGTCATGGAAAAGGAGAGAACGATGGTGCATGGGCATGCATAAAATGAGCACTTCGAAGGTATCAGATGAACCCTCATGCTGATCGATTTGAATGCACTGAACAAGTTGTTCAATGGTGAAAAATGGTGCTACTCCATGAATATAATCCATCAAGGGATGTGTGTAGGTGTGTCTATATATAAATGATACACATGTACATAAGATATTTTTATTTGAACGTGTTCAAATTTATATTCAAACTTCAATCATTTTCTTTAGAGATTTCAAGTTAATAAGTTCTTGTCTTGTGCAGTTTTTTTTTGTATGTTGGAATCCAAGATGTAAATAGATCAATCTCATATGACGCCAGTACAATACCTGGGACACAAAAAATACATTTAGTTAAAACAAAACATTTTCAAAATGTGTTTTCATTTGATAGAAGAAATGAGTCTTGTTTTTGTTCAGTTTGCATAGAGGACACATAATCCATAGATATTTGCGAAAATGAAATGAAGTATATGTTAAAGCTTGGAGACATACCGAACTTAATGTAAAAGGGAAAATGCCACTTGCAAGCTCATAGGAGATGGAATCAAATGAAACTATAGCATCAGTTGATGGTGATAGAGTTTTTGATCTTGTTAGAGAAGGTAAATTTTATGTTTAAATTTTTTCAAATAACTTGTAGATGTACTTGTGTGATAATTTAACATGAACTATTTGTTGTCCAATATATCCAATTATTTGCAGGAAATATTTTTTCCATGGTTGCACCTATAGACAAAACTGAAAATGTGAAATATTATTTGATGTGATGCACAAAACAAAAGATGATGCTATTAGAAGATTTTGATGATAACAATTTTATATATGAAAAAGGATCCATTGTATTGAAAGGATATTTTTTTCAAGAAACCCATCAAACCGGTAATCATATTCACTTTCAAGACTACCAGTCAGATGTCACAAGTTGTCAATATAGTCATTTGGTATGTGCATCACACATAAAGTTAATAGAAGTTCAATAGAAAAGAAAAATATAAATTAGAAAATGGAAAATGTCCAAAGTTGAACATGAACGAATAATTGAAGATGGAATAACATTATGATGTTTTTAAACAAGTGCCACATGTACATTCCAGAATTTGATGACTTGTTTTGTCTATTTTCAACCATATTTCTAAATAGAATATTTATAAAAAGGGTATGTATAAAAACTCCAGATCATTCTTAAATAACACAGATAAAATATGGTTCAACCATATTTTATCTGTGTTTTTCAAACATTACACCAATCAAAATTATTTTATGAGCATTACACCAATCAAAATTGAGTTGTATACCTTTTGTATTGTGAGCATTTTATTTTAAACTAAAATATTGTTAAACACCATTTCCATTGAACACTTACTTTTTTCAAAAGTATTTTTTTCCATTTTATTTTAATAATATTGCATTAATTTTAAAAAAAGTTTAACATATTTTCTATTTTCTATTGTAATAATATCTTGTTTCAAATTTTAACTCATTTCAATTTTTATTTTATTTTATGAGCATTATATAAATTAAAGTTGAATTGAACATCTCATTTATTTTGAATATTTTTTTTGAATTATTGTTCTCAAAATTAAAGAAAAGTTAAAAACATCTTTTTCATTTTGAGATTTTATTTTATTAAGGGTATATGAACTTTGAGGTGAATATTTCTTCTAGCTTTGAGGATTTTTTTAATGACTAGATGATAAACTTAAAGAAGAGCTGATCATCTCTTCCATTTTAAGATTTTATTTTATTGTCATGTCATTTTGAGAATTTAATTTTATCATTATCACACAAACCAAAAAAGAGTTGATCATCTCTTCTATCTCAATATTTTATTGTATAAACATTACCTATAATTAATTTGGATATCTCTTCTATCTTGAGAATTTTATTTGTATTACTATTGCACCAATCAAAGAAGAGTTGAACATCTCTTCTATCCTATATTTGAGAGCATTGACTTCTTTAAATGATATTTTTTTTTTCATTTTTTAAATTAATATTCTAACAAATAAAAAGAATTTAAACATCTCTTCCACTTGTTGTAATAACACTTTACTAATAATATCGTATATATACCAATATCTCCATTCTAATTATTAAGTTGATTTACATTTAAAATTTAAAATTATTTAGAATCTTCATTTTAATAATTAAGTTGATTTTCATGTAAACTTATTTAAAAGTGTTAATCATTATAATTAAATTGTATTTAATAAATCTCTTCTTTAACAAAGTTAAGGAAATTAATACAACCTTGTCTAAAGTCAAGTGAAGACCCTTACAAAAATGTAGGTTTATGTGAATAGTACTAAACCATAGCCTGCAAATCATTTTTCTAATGTAATTCCCTTTCATACATGTTATATGAGTTGTACAAGGGGTATGTGTTGTTCTTTGGCATGTTTAAAACACAATTATCGAATGCATACCTCCTCCTTTGAATTCCACATTGGTTACCTTCTTCCAAAATCAAAGACAAGTTTTCTGAAAGGAAATTGGTAGATCATGAAAATTTCTTCCTTTTAGTGCAGTTCATCCCAGCATAGGCTTTGCATGGTTTAAAGTGTTTTCTACTACCATATATTCTCAAATAGGTTTTGCATGGTTTAACATGTTGTCTACTATCATATATTCTTAAATAGATATGCAATAATACAATCTTGTATGTTTGGCAGTTCACTTTTTTCTTCTCCATCTATTGAGTTTGCATATTCTTAAATATATAAATAACAACACATTCTTGTATTATTGACTTTGCATATTCTTAAATAGATAAATAACAACACATTCTTGTATTATTTCACTTTAATTTTTTCTTTTCATTTATTTAGCAGATCTCATATGCCTATCTTTCCTTTAGTTCTTTTTATTAGTTAAGTGGATATATGTAACCAATTTATTTAACAGATCTCATATGCCTATCTTTCCTTTAATTTTTTTTATTAGTTAAGTGCATATATGTAACCAATATTTAAGAGTTTTATGCTTAAATTGATGAATTGTAAAAAGGAGAATATACAAAACATTAGTTCATTACTACTTAACTTTGCCACTTTTTTTTCATCAACTTTGAGAAATCAAATATGAGACAATAAATTGATATTTTGAATTCTAAAATTCTGATATATATATATATATATATATATATAATCAAAGTCTAAATAGTTACACTGTAAAATACATAAGTTTCACATCCATTTTAGGATGATAACAAAAACTAAGACATTTAAGTCCAAAATTCTGGACTCTAAGCCATTGCTTTAAGATAGATCACTTTATACCTGCAATTCAAACCTGTAAAAAAAATAGAATTCAAAAATAAAAAATTTACAATTTAAACATGCAAAATAATACAGAATTCAAAAATTGTGATTAAAAAAAAAATTGGCATACATACCAAAAGAGTTAAGTCTCATCCTCCAACATACTCTTTCCCAAAAAATATATTGTTAACATATTTTCCACCAAATCTAATTTAGACGTCTATAACAAGAAAAAACAATAATAAAAAAACAAATAACACATATTAGCATATATATTGTAACTAAATAGTAAATAAACAATAATAAATAATAACATATCCAACCACATTTAAACAGATTTAAGATAGTTACTTTCCAATTAAACATACATGATTTAAAGAATTTGTAAGTCTTATCTAAAATCTTTAAAAAATTTAAAGAGAAAAATTATGTTCTTGGTAAACAAAATTGTGAGTTAGAGTTAGATAATGATATAAAAATAAATATAGAACTATGTATGAAGAAAGTTCACAAATCTCTATATTAATTCCTTCTTTCAATGAAATGCTTATCTCCTTGTGGATAAAGTCTCAAATCCTTCATGTGAAATTCTCCTTGTGGATAAGGTCATAAATCCTTCAGGTGTAATTCTCATCCCAGGTGATGTTATTTTGTTCCTGGTAAAAGAAATTGTGAGTTAGAGTTAGATAATAATCTGAAAATAAATATAGAACTGTGTATGAAGAAACTTCACAAATCTCCATATTAAATCATTCTTCCAATGAAATACTTATCTCCTTGTGGATAAAGTCCCAAATCCTTCAGGTGAAATTCTCCTTGTTCATAAGGTCCCAAATCCTTCAGAAATTCTCATCCTAGGTGATGTTATTTGATCATATTTACACAACAATAAAATACTAATATCCTCAATAGTAAAATACTTCTCTCTTCTTCTGCAGTGGTCATATCATTAAATTCTATGATTCACTTTCAAAGTAAAGGACTCATAAAACTCCATATTAAGCCATTCTTCCAAAAAACTGCTTATTATCTAAAAAGGTTCACAAATCTCTATTTTAAAAACCATTCTTCTAGAAAATACTTATCTTCCCTTTCTGCAGTGGAATAGATGTTCTCATATAATCTTATATGTACATGAAGAAAACACAAATATGCACATGTATATTAAGTCATTCTTCAAAAACAATTTAAATGGGATGTATTCATATTCGATATAATGAAATTCTCTTTGAAATTATGTGTGAGCTAGCTCACATATACAATATGTGTAATAGCTTATTTGTAAATCTAATTGAATGTTGGTTTTTGTGATTAGTAACCAATTTAGTTAAGATTTTGACAATACCCTGGAAAGAAGGAATTCACTTCGTTGTATGTAGAAAACACAAATTTCCGTACTACGCCATTCTTGGACAAGAAATCAAGGAATGCAATCAAAGAAAATTTAGAAACTTTGTATTTTCTAATGTGGGATAGAGTTTGTTCTCAAATATTTAAATGTTCAAGTTCAAAATTAAGTCTTCATCGTGATATAAACTTAAACAATTTTGAATGTACACCATTTAAGACAACGATAAACTTATCTAGGAGTTATATATATTTTAAAATAATTGATCAAAGCGTTGAATAGGAAAGGCTAAACTAAAAATTTGAGAAAACAAAAAATTGATAAAAGTAAAAAACATACATTTATAAATCATTCTGAATGGACACATCCTTTCCAAATTTGAGTTCTTCCTCCACTTCTTCCTCAATCCCAATCTCTCTCCCAAACACACTCTCAGGTACTCTCTTCTCCACATTAGCCTATATAATACATTTCAAATTTGAAAATTTGAAAAATTAAATTTAAATGATTATAACACATTAAATTTAAAGGATTTTAAAACATTAAATGATACCTATGAACTCTCACCCTCTTAAAAATATCCCAATGAGAATTGAGACAAGTTTGCCCAAGTAGTAGGAGATGGAATAGGGATTTGTGAACAACACAACTAAGAACTAAATCTATGATTCAATGTGCTCACATCTATACAAAATTATAAATGTTGTTGATTTCTTATTCAAAAGAGTGGAAATTGAACAACTATTAGAAAACACATACCTGATTCAACCCATCAAAATTTAAACTTGTGGAGTCAAGTCCCCTACTTACTAGAGATTCATTTAACATATTTCCAAACTGCAATTAATGACAATAATAACTCGATTATTTCTATAGATACAATGATATCTAAATCTAGAATTAGAAGTAAACTATCATAAAATGAGTCAAAAATTTACTAACTAGAACACATACCAATCTGCGGTTCGGGTCATCATTCTGAATGACCTTCTTCCAACCATCCTGGCAAAATTTTGAATACTCCAAAACATATTCTACTGACATGGTATCTAGCTCTGCATCTGTTTTATAAACAAATGTGGCTTAGGAATTGGCTTCCGCTCACTGACGGTTCATGCCAACGTCAACACCATAAAAAATCGCTTCCAAATTTTCCCCAATTGCATTCCTGGCCTCTTTTCCAACCTCTGATGTAGTCTGCAACTCTGAATATGAAGCAAATGCCCATTTTGGGAGAGGTACTGAACGTTGTGGAGGCATCGATAATGTCACATTTAGATATGTCCCTTTGTGATCATATGTCTGTCCTTTACCAATCCCATAATATTTGGATGGTATACTAGTATAATTAGGGTGCATGTGCAAGAAAAACTTTGCAAAAAGATGTCCTGCAAAATAATGTGGAACCTCATCATTGCACGACAATTTCCAATATGCCACCAAAAATCTGTTATATAGATGTCCTGTAATGTCAGGGTGCTTAAAATATTGTACCTTCAACATCTTCCGCTTTGGGCCCTCTTTAAAATTGAATATAAAAATTGCGTCTTGTTATGAAATGTTTTTTTTACTGCCTCCCATTTATTAGGGCCCATCATCTATGACTTTCGCCACCTCATTAGATCGACAAAACTATCAGTGGTTGGCCCCATCTTCTGATATGTGTCCATAAAGTTTTCTAATGAATGAAAAACCATTTGCAAGCTTTGTTTACTCTCATGAGGGAGTTCCAAGATCACAAAATCATTTTCCAACCTCCTTTTAACACCTGATCATCGCTCAAGCTTCATTTCTTTAGTAATCCCTTCCCAGGGAAGTTCATCACCAACATCCGAAGGATAGGTGGACGTAGGCGTGCAATCTTTTGTTTCTTGATAACATGGCCTCCTAAATCCACCGTCACCCTCTGCATCGACATTTGAATCTTTGTGATAATCACTCTCTCCTTTATTGTCGTCCCTTTCTCTAAACTCATTACCTACACACACATTTGAAAGTAATTACATCATTTAACTTCACATAAATTTAAATATACAAAAATACAACAAAAATAAACAAAATCAAAGAAAATTACTAGAAATATTCTCTTGTCCTGAGGTATTCCGTAAATTATTGGGTGTGGGAGTATGAATGCACAACTTATCTAAGCAGGTTGCATCCATAGCACTTGATTTACTAGGTTCTGTAGTTGATCTATTCAAAGAATCGTTTGAAAATCTCTTCTGAAAAGATTGTTGTTGGTCACTCGTAGTCTCAGTCGAAGAAGAATTTCTTGTTCTTCCTTCTTGGGAGAACCTCGAGTGTTTTTGAGGAATGTTTGGAGAATCACGTGTCGATATCTCTCCTCAATATCTATCCACAATGCATAGTTTATCAATAAAAATGCAGAGATGTATGCAAGTTCAATAAATTTAAAACGCAGAGAGAAGTCAAAGTTTTAATCAATCAAGACGCAAAGGTACTCATTCATAAGAAGGCGCAAAGACTAAACATTCATCCATGAATCAATAAAATCAAATGTAATTAAGGGATATACACAAGCAAAATTATTATCCTTCACTCATCATCCATGAATAGAAAAGCAGGGCATTTGAATCTATAGGTTTTTAAACACTGAAGTAACGACCATCGATTTTATTCTTGGCTGACTACTCAGGCATGGATTGATGACTAAAGGGATAAGTTACAGAAGATAAAACCACAATCTTTTCATAATAATCAATAAAAACCACACATAGAAGTCATTGAAATAAGAATTTGGGTTCCCCAAGAGAAATCAATTAAGAAAAACAATAAGAAAGGGGATTCATTAAAAGTTCCCTATGGTTGGATCCACTAAGAAAACTTATTAGAACATCTCTTTAAGATTCCTTACAATTTCCCTATGGTTGGATCCAGAAAGTCCACATATAATGCAATGTATTAGAATTCCCAAAACAAAGAGTTTCATCTTCATAACCTCACACACCCACTAATAACATCAACATGTTTTAATCATGATGAGGTGAAGGTCTTGCATAAACATGGATTATATGCCATTGCTTTAAAATTCCCATTAGCATTGTTTAAATGTCATTGAGTTTTTATACTAATTCCTTTATTTTCATGTTACATGGGATGGGTTTGAGGGTTGTTCGTATTCCTAATATAAATTAAGATGAGGTGGATCAAATGTAATATTTGTGAGGCCTAGTTGGAGTTCGAAATCTAGATAAAATATAGTCATATAAGGTGGAAATTCATGTTGATTAAGTGCAATCATGACAATAATTTCAAATGTAAGTGTATCATAAACTATTGTAAACATAGTAATGTGAGTTTTAATGGGATATATATTTTGAAGAAGATGCAATTGAGTGATTCTTAATTGTCACAAAATTTATGGTGGTAATGAAGCCTATTTCAACAAATAGTAATGTGAGTTTTAATGGCATATATATATTGAAGAAGATGCAATTGAGTGAGTATTAATTGTCACAAAATTAATGGTTCCAAATGGTAATGTCTACAATGATGCTAATGGAGTAGTTTATGTGATATTCTTACATTATCTTTGTAATCTAGAAAATTCTATTCTATGATGTCTTGTTTTGAAATTCGATCATTCAATATGTTTTCCATATTTTCCAATATATTTTCCATAGTTTACTTGTTATAGTGTATAATATATGATGGTTGGATGGGATTCATTGTTTATTGTAGAACAACTTGTTATGCCTTTCATCTTGGCACATAAGAAATCTTTCTTTACTAAATGTTGCACTCTTATTTGATCACATATTGGATAACGTTATATTATATAACATATGAACTGTGCAAATGTTATATTATATAGTTGGATCATTTGAGAGATTTAAGGACAAATTCTTGGATAGTTGTGGATATAGTTGAACTAAATACATAAATATGAAATATTTTATGGTCACCTAAAGTTACATAAAGGGACCTAATTTTACTATAAACTAAGGGATTTCCAGTAAAGGATTTATACCTAATTGTTATGCAAAGGAACCATATTTCCACTAAGGTATTTCTTAACTATAAACTCCCTAACTCCCTTGCTTGATATAGTTTTTAGTTTATTTGTTGTTGATTATTAAACCTAACATCATATCCATCTGTTGTAGGAAAATCTCCCTGTGGACAGGTAGATTGCCTCTAAGAGCTTGAACCTAACTCTGAGACAGAAAATGCTTAACATGGACACTGACTTCCTTTCAAATATATCTAAACTAACACATGAGATGGAAGGAAAACAAAAGTACCTCTTTATCGACGTTTGTCCTTGCACGCTCTGAGTTGCACTCTGATCTTTTGCTCCTCGCTGAGAACTATGGACAAACAAGATACGTGCACTTCCTACTCTATTGATATTAGCTTGAAAAAATATCTATATATCAATGATAAGTTCATGTAACATAAGACACAAACTAGAAATAAACAGGCCACGTGTAACGACCCTCCTCGTTATAACAACAATTCTGTTAACGGGTGCAATTTTTTTTTTTTTTTTGTTAAGGTGTGTGCGCGTGTAGAAGTACGGTCTCACGTGACTCTATGTCGCCACCCGACAACTGACAAGACTGACCTGACAAAAGATGATTACGACCTTGAACAACACTAATTATGAACAAGCGTCCTCCAGGGAGGTGCAGGTAAGAAGGATCCAAACGTTGGCCAACCATGTAAAGACTCATGGAAAATCTTAGACCAATTGCTCCCTCTAAATTTATTAAACAACGAGATATCCAACCCTAAACAAAGTACACTTAGTTAACTGCAATCCCTGTTTGCTGAAATATAAATACCGGTTTCACTTAGATTCACAGACCTTAAATTTTGTGGGTCATCCGTCATAAGGCGATTACCATGAATTCACCATAACACCACTCTATCTTTCACTAATTAGCTTCGTATGCATTCTAGCATGTAACCAAACTTACTTAAGCAACCGCTTCAAGTAATCCATCATTGTAAGCATTACAATCTTTAGGTTTGCATCAAGTTCTTTACACAACAACCAATGACAAGGGTTATGGAACAAGAATATTTCTCATTTTTTTTTTCTTTTCTCCTTGGCATCATTCTCACAAGTCTTTATGCAACAAGACAACAGGAATTCAATCATAGAAGTAGCTCTCTAATGCATTTTTATCATTTAATTCACTTTCAG
>JZKD02S1751644.1:571061-602125 GCA_000966675.3 Picea glauca
TCCAAGGGTGCCACTCGCCGACTGAACTGATTGGTAGACCTCTATAACCCCTGGAGTCAATACTCTGCCAGGTGAACTAGTAGGAGACTAAGGGATCTAAGGAATAAGGCCCCTGACTTATTGCGCGCCCCTTAGAATCATCGTGAGCGACTGTCGCAGTCGGCCCTCACGACATCGTGGGTCCTCTCGAACTAGGTAATCGTTAACCTACAGTTCGAGCCACGATGGGAGTGCTAGTAGGCGGTGGTAGGGATGTTGTCCACCCCTCTCCCTCAACCTCTCTGCAATCGTGTGTGGCCCCTTTACTCCATATGTGAGTCAAGTCGACAAGCTATCGTTAGCCTGCATCACCAATAATCATGTCAGAAGTGTCAACATCAAATCATCAATCAAATGAAACATCATAATAAACATATCAACCCAAAAGCACACTCCCTGACTCAGTCCGGAGTCCAAGGGGGATCTACCGATGCCTCTGCATCCTTAAGGTCAAAAACCCTGCACACTCAATCAAACTGAGTCAATAGCACCTGTCTACATCAATGGTAACACATCATGTCATCAATCAATCACATCATAATCAAATATAATAGGTCTAACATCAAAAAGGGTCCAGATCACTTGCGAGCAAGTGTCCTCAAATAATAAGTGTTCTCAGTGTGCCAGAGCAGGATGTTACACCACGCATGTCATATTAATGAGAATAACGACAATAGTACTTACAATCGTAGATGCGAATGCGACAACTTCCTCAATTCCTCTTCATCTAACCCTTGCTCGAAAGATCCACAACCTGGATAATAACAGCTTCACTAACCACTCTTCTTTGGCTGACTGTGTGTTTCCTATGAGATCATAGGTTTCCTGCTAGCAATTCTTCCCTCCTTTTCCACCATCATAGAGCTTTCTTATATAGGTTAAGAGGAGCTTAAACTCTTGAGTTATCTTTAGAACAAGTTGGGAAACCTCCTCTTTAGATCAGGGATCTCCTGATGAAACCAAGAATTCGAATGTAACTGCCTTCTAATCTTGAAAGCTCCTCCCCTTATTCTCCTCAACAGGCCAACTACTGCCTTAGATTAGGTAGCGCTCCTACAAAAGGGGCATCAGAGCATTGTAGCGCTCCCTGAGAAGCTTAAGGGAAGTGCCAACGCTCCAAAAGTGAGTAGTGCTCCTCCAGAAGGGCAGGAGAGTGTTATAACACTCCCTGAAGCCTTGTAGGGGGGCGCCAGCACTCCTAAGGCTGGTATAGGGGAGCGCTCACCCTCAAAACCATTTGATTCAGAGCTCTTTTCAGGTGTTAAGAGTCCTTTGAATTCAGCTAACCAGTTCTCCTTCTCCAAACCAAGTACATGAGATGTTTTAAGTGCCTTCTTAGTGTCGTCATTATGACAGTATGCTTGAATGATGTCTTCGACACTTGTGAACAACTTGCGACACTTGCGAAAGTTGTAAGGAAGATGTGACACTTACGACAATTGAGAGGAATATGCGACACTTATCCAGTTGAGTAATTTTGATGTGTAACACCATCCATGTCCAAAGTTTCACAAACAACAATGACAATCTAGGACACAACAAAGTAATATGTGAATAACAAATAAAGTAGTTTTAATTCCTCTCCATTTTTCAAGAATTATTTCTCCTCCCAATTAGCCAACCCACACTCTTTATTTTCTTCCACTTTTATCACCTTCCCTACCACCCTTTTCAAATTCTCCTCCTTTATGATTCATAAGCATTGTTATTGGATAAATCTGTAGGTGCTGACACTAACCGATCTCCCTAGATCCACCTGGATCTAGAACAAAGCAAGACAGAACATGACTCTTTCCCTAGATCTTGATCATTGAATTAAATAGGAGGCAAGAACAAATAACATACCTTATTATCGCTTCCTATGGTCTTTGTTTCTCCCGCTTCGCTCCAGTGCTCTCGTGGAGCCAATACCAAGACAACACAAACCAACCAAAGTGAAGATAGCACAATCTATTCAACGGTCAATCTATGTATATGATCAAGGAATTATACAATAAAGTGGAAATAACTTTATGGGAAAGGGACATATTACTGTATCGTATTAATGAAAAGTAAAGATTACAACCTAAGCCTTGATGTCATAAACTTCCTTTCGATGGCCCTTGGCTCTAACACACACACTTTCTCACTTGCATGAATAAGATCAACCCCTTTTGATAAACTTGATGGAGTCTCCAAGCTGTTGTAGCTTTAGTCCTTCACACAATTCTTTCACTAATTCTCCAATGAATATTGCTTAAACTTGCTTCACCTTTCTTAACCTTTTCCATGAGAATTCCCTCAATATATAGGAGAGAATGAATTAGTTACTTGGATAATAATGATCCCAAAATATCAGGAAATCCAGTACTAGGATAACCATTCGAATGCCATCTCATCCTTCTAGAAGATTCCCTTCTATAACCATCGAGAATTCATCTTTTTCCTTGCTTTATAAAGATTTTTCACCCTAGTTGTTCAACACAGTGCGAACTTCTCTCACCCTGGCTTAAGGTAGCCTGCGAAAATCATACATTCTCATAGGCAAATATACTAGCAGCCTACGAACCTCCTTCAAAAATGATATTTCTGGAAAGAGAAGTAAGTAAATTTTTCTCAAGAGAAAGTTCTTATGAAGAGCTTGAGTACACCATCATCAATACATCATCATGATGACCAAAATCATGGGTAATAGAATTCCCCCCAAAGTATGAGGTTGGAAACAATGATAGTCGATAGACTTTGTAAGCTGCATGTGTGTGTCGAGAACTAGAAGCACATCTAATCGAAAACCTATGAACAACCAAGCATCTGCAGAATATCATATATATCAATTCTGAGGTAGGCATTCCCATACTCAGATCACAGACTGATGACATTATAGACATGGGTCATGGCCACCAATCATACACTGTTGATCCATGCAGTCAAAATATAGCATAGCCACCAGAATACACTGTGGATCTATGCAAAAAATTTCAAATCAATATGACATAGCCACGAGACATACACAGTGGATCTATGTGTCACAAATTATACATACTCCATCGCAACCTGGATCACAAAGATGATACCCAGGGTCTTCAATTTCATCGCCCAAAGTATGAATCTAACCATGTGATTACATGTGTTGAAGTCGAACATGGTAGAAGCCACTTGATTACCGGTCATTTATGAAACCGTTAACAAGTGAAAGGGAAATCACCATTGATGTCAATGACTCCCAAGGTACCAAAGTACAATCCATCAAGTGTGAATAAATGAGTTAAAGTTGAACATCCGATGGAATCTTTCGATCAGGGGTCAATGATGTAAACCCATTGTCGAAAGTGAGGAAACCTGCCATTGAGGCGTGCAAGTTCCAAGGTACTAAATAATTTCTAAGTCTTGATTCTGGATAATGAGATGAAGTCGACAAAACAAAACTCATCACAGGAAGGCCTTGATGTATCCCCCATCAATGACACAAAATGAGTAACCGATTTTGAAGGTGAAATAGAGTATGAAGTGAATTGGACTGAACACGGGGAAGGCTGACACTGAAAGAATGGATAACTGTAGATGGCCGAATCAATATAGGTTTCAGATGGACTTCTCTTGAACATATGAATGACACGACCAATGATTTGGCAGTATTGAATCAAAAGATGACACAGGGAATGAACTTGTAGAAAATCGAATGAGAGCCAAATGGATTTCCCAAACCGGCTTCAAATGTAATCAATAGGGTGTGTCATGTTCAAGAGCGACACTTACTGCCAATCAATACGACGATGAAAACATATTCCTTTCCCAAATTTCCCCCCACCATTTCTGGCGAGTACCTCTTTATTTTTACGCAAGCTTGAGGAGGATAACATATGCTTGTTGATGTAAGCTCATCCTTCAGACAAGTCCCTCGGAGTATGTTTAACAAACCCTAAGAAGGAGTGGTTCGGTCCCATCACGGGTCTGGAAATGTTTGTTTAACGAGTCTAGAGATAGAAAACTCGAAGGTTTTTCAAGATTATAGAGTTTGGAAAAACACTTAAAAGAGGACTCTCTCAGTTCCTTTTTCGTAAAATAGTCTGGATGAGACTGAAAAAGAGATAAATTATTGCTCACCATACACTTACTTCAAATACTTTATCGAGCATGAAAATAGCAAGGTCGCTCGACGATCTTTTCATGTTTAGAGAGTTTAAAAAGAGCTTAAAGAGAACTCCAGGGGGGTTTCTTTTTTGTATAACCTTGTTGAGCCCGAAAAAGTGATAAAAGTATGCTCGATCACATTCTCATGTATTTACAAGAGAAAGAACGGACAAAAACGACGCTCGAGGTTTTATGTAAAAACCATAAAAAACAATCAAAAACACGCGATAACAAAGAAAAACATGTCCGTAGCCTTGTATTGAATCATCAAAGTCATCACGCCTGCAAGAATTACACTCAACATGCCATTACGGATTAGGGTTTAATCAATAAATAATCATAAAAACCCAAAATGATATAGTAAAAGTAAATAAAAGGAGTAAATACTCTTTTTACCACACCATTTTTACATTTCCACTATTGAGCTCCGAAAAATCCCTCTTTTACCCTCCAAGTTTGGCGTTAGATTGTGGGAGCTACGAGAGACCATTCAACAAGCTGTCTGTGATAGTTAGGTAAGATTTTCATCCTTCACACTTTTATGGTTTAAATTTGTAATTTCATTGGTTAAATTTCCATTTTTAAGTTGGTTTTCTAGGCCCTACATGCATGCTTCCATTCTCACAGGCAGGCTATATGGGGCCGGCGAGAATGATGCATTCTCGCAGGTAAGCCTTAAGCCACCTGCGAGGTTCTCACACTGTGCACACAGGGCACCTGCGAGAACCGCAAAGCCCAAAAAAATTTTAAATTTTTACCCAATGAAAAATATCGAAAGCATGAAAAAAGTTATTAATCCTCTTATTGTGTTCCTTATGCAGATAATTGGCCATCAACATGGTGCTAGAGTGGCACGAAAGGGAAGATGAAGAGGACAATGCAATGGCCGAAAATCATCCACCTACCATAGTTGCTTTCAGAGACTGTGGGCTCTTGAAGTACTTTCGCATCCTGGGCATGAGGGCCCAAGTCAGACTATTAGAGTACCTGGTGCGTATATGGGACCCTGATCAGCAGGTGTTTCAGGTGGGGGTCCACACACTATCCTTAGACATTAAGGACATTTACTTTTTGACCGGATTGTCCCGACGGGGGTACTATGTGAGCCTAACCGATGGTATAGGTGGTGGACTACCGATGAGTGAGTATTGTCGTATACACTACATTCTCGAGGCTGAGAGAAAGAAAGGAAAAGTAGCGATTTGGGGGGTATGAGATTTGACCCTCCGTACTATCCTATTTACTATAGCTCGGATGGCTGGGAGTTCTGCTCCTCACATGGCATTACAAAGTTACTTCTAGTATGCTATTGAGTGTACTGAGCCTCGAGTGTTCAACTGGGTAGATGATGTGTTGCACAGTATAAAAAAGAAATTGACTAAGTGAAGACACAACAACCTGAAGCAATTTAGGTACGGATATTTTTTTTTATCCTTATTCCTTGAGCAGGTCCCATTATTAAGGCTATAGGTAGAGTGGAATTTAACGACTCCCAGGGATCCGTGGATGCTGAGATGGTGTCGGCTCATGGCCCGGCACGTAGCAAGACCGATCATCAAATATGATGATAGTTTCTTTGACTGGATTCAACCACAGATGTTGATGGTTGATGACTACGCTTATGTTGGGCTGGATTTCCGAGGAGATCCAGATTTTGTATTACCAGAGGATGCTCAGTGGGGGGACCTTGGTAAGAAGTACACACATTTTCTCTTTTTAAATTTTGAATTTTTTATCATATTCAAATGTTTTTGCTTTATATGTTCATCCAAAGACTAGTACAAAATTGTTTCTTGATAACATAGATGTTGGACCTTACATACCTCCCGACACTTCTCCCATCTAGTGGCAAGGAGAGGTAGCGACAACACCACAGTATGTTGAGGATTATCAAGTGGTGGAACAAAATCTAGAGGGCCTGACTGCAGACATTCCAGATATGACTCTGGAAGAGGTTCCACGACGCGATCAACGTCATACTGTAGGGGTATCAGCATTTATGAGTCAACTGTTTCGTAGGGTTTCTAGGGCAGTCATGTGTTACCGTGAATGTCATCCATGACGTCACTTTGTAGAAGCTATAAGCTTCAATTTTTGACATTTTGGTCTTCGGACAAACTTTTTGTAAAAACTCTTTTGATCATTATATATACAGACAGCTTCTACCAGTTTACTTTATATTGTGTGAAATTCGATGTGTTTGATTTATAAATGATTCAAATGTCTGTCCAATACATAATTAGCCAATGCATCTGTTAATGTATTTAGACATCTAGGAATATGTTGATATTCAATATGATCAAAATAACGTTCCAAGAGGCGAATTCGCAAATACACCCGTAACAAAGTAGGACTTCGAATAGAGTAGATATTACTTAATTATAGTAATACAAGCTGCGAGTCAAGTTGTACAACCAAATGACGAATTTCAAGCGAGATAACATCTACCAATAATTCAATAATGGTGCTATACTCTGCAATGTTGTTGGTCGCACGGTCGAGGCACACACCTTGTAAAGATACAAGTTCGTTTGTTGGGGTATAGTTTTCCCATGCAACAGAAGCAAGGTTTCGAGTACTATGGCTAGCACCATCAGCGAAGCCAATATAGGGTAGTGAAGACTCCAACATCTGAAAATCAAACATAACGTCACATAATGGTAGAGACCCGATAATGACAAAAGAAAGCTATAGTAACACACACAAAATATGATACATTAAAATACAAGTGCATGTCCACAGATGATTTATGCATAGTACTTCTTCAAGTACAACCCATTCCTGGGTTCACTCAAAGGGACACCATCGTAATCTACCAACTCATATGATCCTTTTTCCAAAACTCGACGAACAATATAAGGACCTCGCCACATGGGTTTGAATTTCCCAGCTCCTAACAAATCTCGATCATGTTCATAGAGAAGAACAAGATAACCTTCAGAGAAAATGCGAGGCTTGACATGCTTGTCATATTAGGCCTTGACACGCTTTTTCTGGGCTTCTATTACTAGGGTGGAATAACGTCGAGTTTCTTCTAATTTCATTAGATACAAGATATGTTCTTCTTCAGTAGAAGTGTTGGGTAGGAGTTCAACAGCTAGCTTCAAAGAGGGTATCTTGCATTCTATAGGAAGAATGGCTTCCACACCATAGACTAATCGAAAAGGCGTAAACACAGTAGCAGACTTGACAGATGTCTGGTACGCCCACAATGCTGAAAACAACATTGTGTGCCAAGTTGTTTTATGAATTCCTATCATCCGTCGAAGCATAGTTATGAGAACTTTGTTGATTGCTTCGACCTTGCCGTTAGCTTGTGGATAATAGGGCGTTGAGTTATCATGATGAAGACCCAAATTTTCCGTAAGTTTAGACATCATAAAATTCCTAAAGTGGCTACCATGATCAGTGATGATAGCTTGGGAAACACCAAAGCGAGCTATGACGTGATTAAAAAGAAACAAGGTTGTATTCTTTCCAGTATTGTCAAATGTCGGCATCGCCTCGGCCCATTTCGTAAAGTAATCAACGGCTACAATGATGTAACCATGCCCCCCATCCGAGTGAGGGTGACATGTCATGAAATTGATGCCCCATTTCGCAAAAGGACCAACTGAGACCACAGGATGAAGAGGAGCAGGATGTGACCAAATTTTTTGATTGTAGGTCTGGCAGGCATTGCATTTCTGAACGGCAGTAATGCAGTCGTTAAACAAAGAAGGCCAAAAATACCTTTCATGTAAGAGCTTTTGAGCAGTAGTATGCCCAGACATATGACCACCACATGCTCTAGAATGGAAATCATTCAGATCTTTCTCGGCTTCGTCAAACGTTAGACAACGTCTAAAAACAGAGTCAATTCCCTGATGGTAAAGAGTATCCCCGAGGATAATGTATTGATGAGCTTGATAGCATATGCGATGTCGTTCGATACTAGACAAAGCAGGCCAAAAAGTCTGGGTTTGGAGATATATAATGATATCCCCATACCAAAGATAGCCAGTGCTAATAAGGAAAAGAGATTCATCGTGTAATGAATCAACTGCTACATTTTTTGTTGTAGAGTAGGAAAATCGCATATCAACTCAACAAAAACTAAGGATTTCTTGGACTTGGCACGGTCGAATTCCAAGTCAAACTCTGGGAGTATGATAATCCATTTGGAGTATTTGCTCCCTAGCAATTTATGGATAAAAATATGTTGGATAGGGTTGCAATGAGAAATCATCGTAGTCTTGCGTGAGAAGATATAATGCCGGAAGCGTTGGACGGCTTGAACGACAACCAATGCTAGTTTTTGAACATGTTGATACTTGATTTCAGTGGGTGTGAGACTTTGACTCAAGTAATAAATAACATGTTCGTCGTGTGCATCATCCTCTTGGAGGAAAACCATGCCAATAGTGTACTCTGAGGCAGCAAGATAAAGGAAATAATCGCGACTATAATCGGGAGGGAAGAGAAGCGGAGCTTGCGTTAGGGACAAATTCAAAGCTTCAAAAGCATTGTTGGCAATGGTATCCCATATGAACTCTGAATCTTTCTTTAGTATTCGCGTAAACCCACGAGTTATCTCGGCGTAATTAGGGATAAAATGACGAAGAAAGTTTGCTTTCCCCTGCAAACTTTGCAACCGGCACAGTGTAGAAGGAGGAGGGAGATTTAGAATCACCTCAACCTTAATAGGATCCACCCGGATCCCTTGACATGAAATGATAAAACTGAGAAGACGGTCGGATTCTACGCAAAAAACGCACTTATGAGGATTTAAACGTATACGATAGAATCGACAGTGAACGAAAATGGCTCGGAGATGGGTAGGGTGATCGAATCTGTGCAGAGAATGAGATGGTAAATCGTCCAAATAAGGTTGAATGATATGCTTGATATCATGAAAAGCATAAGACATAGCACGTTTAAAAGTTGCGCCCGCATTCTTAAGACCAAAAGGGAGTGTCCGATAGGCAAAAGTACCCCAAGTAAAAATAAAAGAAGTCTTATGTTGATCCTCAGGAGCAATGTTAATTTGATTATAGCTAGAGAAACCATCCATGAGGGAGAATATTTCACTTCCCGGGTAGTCATCGACAATCTGATCGACGAAGGGGGTAGGAAAGTTGTCCTTGGGACAAGATTTGTTAATATCCCTATAATCAACACATACATGAATACTGCCACCTTTCTTGTCAATAGAGACAGGATTGGAAACCCATTCTGTAAGAGACACCCGATAAATAAAGCTGCCTTTTAGAAGTTTCTCAACTTTGAGCTTGATAACAGCCGCTTTAAGTGGGTGAACTGGACGAAGGCATTGCCGGACGGGTTTAGCACCGGGGTATGTCTTTATCTCATGTACAACAATTGCATGGTTGATACTTGGCATCTCTTCGTAGCTCCAAGTGAAGATGTCACGAAATTCTTTGAATAGAGATGTATAGGTGACAATTTTGTCGGAAGAACACGAAGCTCCAATATTGACATTTTTTACAATCCCAAGTTTTATGGATATGTCAATGGGAATTGTGGGCGAGATATTACTTAAATTCCCTTCAGAAAACACGTCATGTGTAGGCGCGGGAACCATCGAGATGACAACAACGGTTGATGGAGTCAAAATCCATTGGTAGTTCTCAAGAGTGTGTTGTTCGAGAAAGAGAATGGAACAATGATGCCAATTTTCCCAAGGGGTGTCTTCCATGATGAACATGATCATCTCGTCAGTGGAAAAAATAAAATGAAAAGGATCGGGAGAAAACTCCTCAAAAGAAGAGGTAGAAGGTGTTGTTAAGTGAATGGCTTGATAGGCGGATTCAACTGGACTTAACGGCATTGCGTCACCAAAACGAAGATGATCGCCAAGGTCAGGGACTATCCAAGGGTCGTCAGACGTAGGAATTTCGTGAGGCATGGTGGAGATCATACTAATAGAAGAAATAGACAGGTGTGGAACATCAAGCAGTGGAATGGGGAAAGTACCCATTAACAAGGAGTCCTTTAAAATGCCTACATCGACATTCTCATAACCCGGCGGGGTTTTAGCAATAAACGGTACATTGCCAGTATGGATATCAGAATTGAAGAAGGAAAGTTGGTCAATGGTAACAAACTTTCCTTGATGAGTGAAACGTACTACATGGAAAAGAGTTGACACAACGACGCGCATGGAATCAATCCAGTTGCGGCCAAGCAGAAGATTATAATCAAGGGAAGCGTCGAAGACTTCCACTTCAACTTGGACCGTTTTACCTTCTAACGTGATAGGCAATGAAGGGAGAACACCATAAGGCTTTAAAAAAGAGCCATTGAAGGCTTTAAGAGTGTTCTGGGATTCATTCAAAGGAGGAGAGCCAATGGATTTCCAACAAGCTTGAGACATAACACAAGTCAAGGCACCCTCGTCGATAACAGTTCGACAAATGTTTTTTTCGGAAACAACCACTTGGATTTGGAACGCGAGTTGAGGGGGTAACCTTGGAATGTGATCATCCAAGTCAAAGACTATTAAATTCGTATTTTTTGGATCAATTCCACCTATAGCTTTCAACAGTGCCTTTCGTTGTGCAAGACAAGACTGAAGGACTTCAATGGCTGACATCGCTAAAGCTGCATGGGCCAGATCTTCAACAATGCTATTGTTCTGGGCCACATGAGCATGAGGATTAAAAGCTGATTTCTGTACGACACCCTTAGGGGGGGGTCACAGAACTGTGTCGAGGCTCGGTCGTTCGAGATGAAGAGGACTGTTGGTAGGTGGAGTTGTTGGAGAGGATTGTACCAAAGAAGGAGGTAAATCGTCAACCTTCTCTTTAGATGGAGAATAATCTTTGGCTCGAGTCGTGAGTGCAACGTTGTTCTGCTTAGAATCAGTAGTACACATCAAAACATATGATGTAGTAGAAGAGGAGGGTTGGTCATGAATGACCAACTGAGCCTATTGTTGAGACGGGAAGGGTTGGGACAAGACAACCGGTGTAAGTGGTTTTTGGGTTCCCTAAAGGAACTTAGTGACCTCACCACATTGTGGACAATCCTTCATGTAATGATCATCACCACAGATAAGGCAAGGGTATCGTGGTTTGCGCTTATCCCGGTCATCAACAGGAGTGGTTTTAGTTTGCTCTGCTTGATTATTATTTTTTCCCTCCTTATTCTTACCTCTCCCCTTTTTAGATTTATTTTTACCGGCTGGGGTAGATTGAACAACATTTGCCTCATAAGTTTTGTCGTTGGAGTGGTAGGAGACTAAGCATTTTGAACATTAGAAGAAGAAGATTTAGGGTTTGTGTTTGAAACAGAATGTGACTGGGCTTGGGCAGTACCAATCACACCATCAGCCGCATGCGAGGCAGTTGGAGTAGTTGAAGTGCTGGAAGCATTAGGACGAGGTAAATCAGGTAATAAATCATAAAGTGTTCCTGTTTGTGAATAAACGAGATCAAAATATTGAGCACGACTTATAGCCTAATCTTGCATGACAACACCACCCATGGCAATGTCCTTACCAATTTCGTTCACAAATGATTTTGTAAACCATTCTGCCAGTAACTGATCAGGGAGCTCAAGTTTAATGAGATGGTGTCTTCTTCGCCACTCATGGATATGATCCGATATATGAGTGCCTTTAGTCTGTTTGAAGGAAGTCAAAATCTCACTCCCTGTATCATAACAAATCGGTAACTGGTAATATGTAAGGAAAGCCATAGCTAGGGTATTAAAGTTAGAGAAGAAACCACGTGGCAATTCGATATACCACTTCGCAGCAGAACCAGTAAGGGTTCATTGAAAAAGACGTAAACGAATAGAGTCATCCATCAATGAGTTGTATGAACACCATAGGTGAAAAGTTATAACGTGATTGTTTGGGTCCTCTCCCACTTTGCCATCAAATTTAGGAATGTCTGATGGAAGCTTGGTCGGAATAGTAGGCCATTGGGGAGAGTGACGAATAGGATCATTTAAAATCCTAGACAAATCCGACAAATCCAAAGTGGAAAGAAAAGGTAACTATCGATTCACCTGTGGGTACTGGTGGCTTTGGGGTGGAAGCCCTGTCGACAAACCAGTAGGACCATAAGTAGTCTGCGCATAATGGGAAGACCTAGGAAAATTCGGTGGTGGTTGGAGAGGATAGTAGATCGAGGGATTTTAACCTTGAGTTTGAGCATTCATACCCCAAATAGGATTGGGTATACCTGGATATGGTTGGCCTATAGTAGGGACAGACAAATGCTGCCCCCCAGTCGTTTGAGGAGGATTTTGTATCATTTGATTCCAAAACTGGGCCAGAGCAGGAGGTATATTTTTTCCAAAAGGTGGGGTTGGTCCCCCTATCATAGGTGGAGTGACAATCAGAAGTTGTGTGCCAATCAAAGGTTGTCTAGTAATTGGAATGTGTCCGGTAAGAGGAAATTGAATCGTACCACCTTGTCCACCAACGGTAATCTGCAAGTTTGGTGTAATAGATGGGATAGTGCCACTAGTATTAGGATTTCCAGAAGGAAATTGAGGGGGTTTTGGAATAAAACTGGGAATAGGGTGCCCAGGAAAAGAAGGATCACCTGGAGAACTGGATGGGTTTTGCGGAGGTGTTCGAACAGAAGCATTCAACGCTCGGTATCCGGGTGGGAGTGTTGGAGTGACATTGGGCATGTGTTGTGTGTTAATAGGAGCAAGACCAGCCGCAGTGAACCCAATTGGAACACTCGTAGTAGATGCAAGATGGGCCATTTCGGCAAGGACAATAAAGTGATAAGTAGTAGGCAACGATACTGTCTCTAAGTTAGAGATTTTAGAAATCATAGGTAGATTAATCTCAGAAATCACAGGGGAACCTGGACCAAAAAGGTCTCGGCGGAAAACACCTGTAGACCAAAAAGGATCTTGGCCTTCTATGCCAGGAAAAGGCCCAACGGGTGATCCAGAAGATGTAACAACTAATTCTCTGGAAGAATTCAGTCGCATAAAAGGTCGCTCAGAACCAGGGTGAAGTCGAAAATCCTCTCAAGTATTGGTAATTCAGAAAGGTTCTAGAGAGTCAGTTCATTCCACTTGTGGTGTGGTGATGATTGTGGCTTCACTTTGCCGAGGAGAGCCCTCAGGTGTACCTGTAGGCAAGGGTTGAGAACCATCCAGATGTTCTGGAGATAAACCTTGCATTCTACATGAACGACATGGAGGAGCTATTGTAAATGAGTGACAAACTTCGTGAAGAAAATCCTATGGTCAACTTCGAGAAACAAACAACACGCGCTAGTAAACAAAATCTAGGAAGCAATCACCAAGCAAACAAGACCTTCTAATTTTGAAGCCACTAGTTGGTGATGAAATTCAATGTTGCAACAACGAGATGAGAAGAGGCTGGGCTAAGGTGGAAAATTTACGCTGACAACCTTCTTAACGGACTTACACCCTGGTGCAAGCTCAAACACATAATCATGGGTATAACCTCCAAGGAGCCTGAGTGAGTTTGGTCAACGTCAATTCCAGGTACCGTGAAGACTTACCCCTCCACAGTCACCTTCTGTAAGAACCTAGAAAGATAGGCCACTAAGGTCACCACCAACAATAATAAATCTTGGGGGAATAGTCAACAGTTCGATCCACACGCAAGGGCAGGGTATCTAGCCTGCAATCAACTCAAAAGGCTTCCACTCAACCTTGTGGGTATACCTCCAAGTGATCCCCGTAATACGTGCAATCTCTACATTGATATCAACAAAGCAGGGTGAGTAACTCTGCCAATATCAATGCGACCTGGTGTTTGACCCTTGTGTGAGAAGGGCTTCCCAGGACAAGATGTTGCAAATGGAATTTAACACTCCCTAACACAAGATGCTATTGTATGTTTTGTGCTTTTGGAGAGTGTATCTCTCTTCCTACTCCAAAGTGCTATCCTAGCTAAATGTTGGTGTAATAGAGCCCTAGAAAACAGTTACTAGATAAATTTTATGATTACGCAGTGTTATTAAGAGTTGTTGTTTACTCAAAGGTAACGGAAATGAAACTTATGTTGTATGACTCTGACCCAACAATGCAAGGATGAGAATGAAATGTATCACTTTTCTTTCAATGAATCCTATGTATGGGAGAGAGAAAGTTTTCCAGATCAACCTTGAACTACAATGCAAAATTTCCTTTAAAATGCCAATGCAAATAATCACTTATCAAATGACAACTCTCTATTGTGTCTTGTTCAAATACTTCAACAATCTCAAAAAAATTGATTTTCAATGTTTTCTAAGACAAAAAGAATTTTTTGAAAGAAAAACTTCTTGTTCACTTTTCAAAAAGGACCCTCACTATGCCAATGAGAGTACAAGAAATCAAAAACCAAAGGAACAAGCAATGACAAACCCCAATCAACTCTTTCAATGAAAACAAAAATAAAGACCAAACCAATTAAGTCTTTTCAAATGCAAAAGTAAATGATCTTTCAAACCAATAAGCAAATGAGAAAAACCAAGTACCGAGTACTCAACTTTCAACCAATCACTGGTTCTTAACTAATCAAACACACTCAGAATCTGAAGTCAGAGAGAATGGTTTTGCCAAGAAAAGTCAAGAAATGAAAGTCAAGACACCAATGACAATAAAAGCCTTGAAATCCTAATATGGTTCATACATGAAAAAAAAGACAAGAAATACATCAATCAATGGTCCAAGAAGCTCATAAGAGGCAATCAAACTGATATGGGCAGTTGGAAATACCAAAACTCAAATCCAAAATTTTTGAAAAATTGTGTTTGCAGGCAGGCAATATTACACAGTACGAGAATCACTGATTCTCGCAGGTGACCCTTGAGCAGGGTGTGAGAACCTCGCACTGAAACCTAAAGGAAGAGTGTGAACTCTACCTATTCTCACATGCTGCAATGAAGTACAGTGCGAGAATGCCCGAACATAGTCAAAATTTTGAAAAATGAAGCAAAATTGAAAAAGGCCTCTGGACCTAGAGGGTCTATCAGGATATCCTGAAGACTCAGAGATTGATAAGACAGGAGAAAAGTGAAACCAAGGCAAATGGCCATAGAAAAATACAAAAAAACACAAAGAAAATGGGATTCCTCCCCAACGGAGTCACCAATTTTGTTATTGGATAAATCTGTAGGTGCTGACACTAACCGATCTCCCTAGATCCACCTAGATCTAGAACAAAGCATAACATACCATGACTCTTTCCCTAGATTTTGATCATTGAATTAAATAGGAGGCAAGAACAAATAACATACCTTATTATCTCTTCCTATGGTCTTTGTTGCTCTCTCTTCGCTCTGGTGCTCTCGTGCAGCCAAGACCAAGACAACACAAACCAACCAAAGTGAAGATAGCACAATCTATTCAACGGTCAATCTATGTATATGATCAAGGAATTATACAATAAAGTGGAAATAGCTTTATGGGAAAGGGACATATTATTGTATCGTATTAATGAAAAGTAAAGATTACAACCTAAGCCTTGATGTCATAAACTTCCTTTCGATGGCCCTTGGATCTGACACACACACTTGCTCACTTGCATGAAGAAGATCAACCACTTTTGATAAACTTGTTGGAGTCTCCAAGATGTTGTAGCTTCAGTCCTTCACACAATTCTTTCACTAATTCTCCAATGAATCTTGCTTAACCTTGCTTCACCTTGCTAAACCTTTTCCCTGAGAATTCCCTCAATATATAGGAGAGAATGAATTAGTTACTTTGATAAGAATGATCCCAAAATATCAAGAAATCCAGTACTAGGATAACCATTCGAATGCCATCTCATCCTTCTAGAATATTCCCTTCTAGAACCATCGAGAATTCATCTTTTTCCTTGCTTTATAAAGAGTTTTCACCCTAGCAGTTCAACACAGTGTGAACTTCTCGCAACTTGGGTTAAGGCAGCCTGCGAGAATCATACATTCTCGCAGGCAAATATACTAGTAGCCTGCGAACCTCCTTCAAAAATGATATTTCTAGAAAGAGAAGTAAGTAAATTTTTCTCATGAGAAAGTTCTTATGAAGAGCCTGAGTACACCATCATCAATACATCATCATGATGACCGAAATCATGGGTAACAAGCATCCTTGGAAAAAGGTTAGTTATCCCTTTCTATCCCATATGGCTAACACCATTATCGTAGGGAGGTAAAATATAGTAAACAATTAATGGAAGTTGACACCTACATATGCTAAACCTTTAGGATACATGCCAATAACAATTTAGAGGAAGTTTCTTCATATAAATGTCTTGGAGTTTACCTTAATCACAAGTTTAATTTAAATTATAGCATTGAAAAATGGATCAATGAAGGATAGAAAACCTATTTTGACCTTGAAAACAATTGTAAATCGTATCAGTTTTGGCTCTGGGAAAAAAATAAACCCCTTTTGAGACACTCATCAATCTTGTTATATTATATATGGATTTGAATATTTGGGTTGTAGAATTTCTATATAATCATGGAGAAATACTGAGAAAATTCAAAAGTGTTTATAATTTATAATCTTAAAATTAATATCATACAACCTATCCTATCCTCATATAATTAGTTATTTCCCCATGAAGAGAATGACTAAAACTAGGTACCTAATGTACAGGCACAAGAGACTACTAACATGAAGTAAAATATTCTACCTATGATTTCTTCAAACTATAATCAAAGCCACCTATGTATTAATAGGGATTGGCATAGAGATGCCAATTCTTGGCTAAATAATTTGGGATGGGAGAAGGAGATCACTCTACAAAACATTTATATACCATTAAAAATACTATTAAATCGAAATTCAATGAAATATCAATACTTATGAAGAGTTTTTTTAAGTAGAAGGTAGGGATAAAATTTTATTTTTATCATAAAAACTACCATATGATATGGGTTTTCATTAGAAAATGTTTCTACTATGAGTGGATATATCACTAGTCTTAGGTCACATGGCCCTCATAACATTATGAAGGTATATTACTCTATCTCATAACATTATGAAGGTGTATTAATCTATCTCATGAATACAACAAAAGTCACATGTGTATCATAACACACACACACGCATGTAATTATTATCTTGCTACAAATTTGAAAATTTTAAGACATAATTTTAGAAAACATGATTATCCTCTATTGTTATCTTCTCAATTTTAGTGCTATTTAGGAGACCACTCCCATAATAATCACTAATTAACAATAAAGTAACATAATTATTCTCCCTCATGGCTACTTAACACATTAGTAAGCAAAATCAAACATCAAATTGATGATTTATTTGATCGTGTGACTAGACTTTAATTTAATTTCCCGAATCATGTAGGAAATCCTTAGATACCCACATGACCCTACTAAAGAAGATCCAGATACATGCACATAATAGAAAATAGGATTGGTTTCAATGGCCCGAAGGTGGTATAAGTAATTTGTGCTTTGACAAAACCGAAGTAAACTCCACAACCATAATTTATGAAAAACTTGTAGACCTGTCTTTTCTAGTAACAAACCTTGTGTTATACTGACCTACCATTGGACCTTGACTTGATTATACTAGTTGAATTGGTGTTATACTAGTTGTCTACTATAAATGTTAGTTCGAAAGGTTTTATGCTTTCACATTTGGATTATATCTAGAGTTAGATCATTATAGTCAAAACTCCAACATATTTCAACAAAGGAAGGGATGGAAGATGCGAGATGGAATTAAGGGTTTAAAAGGAAGGGTGATTCTAAGTCAATTTAGGATCACATTTGGGATTCAATATGTGATTCCTTGTTTCCTCACATAGTTCCTACCATGTTTAAATTATAATAATTAAATTTTAAAGATGGATGAATGTTGAATTATTATTCTTTCTTTAATGAGGATTATTTGAAGTTTGATTTACTTTATTTATTTGTATGCATGATTAGTTGTGAACATTTTAAAAATATGCATAAGGAACATCGCTTGTTATTATTGTCTACGTGTGGGATATACGTGTGCTAGATATGCCTACATATCCAACACAAATACAATATTATGGTTCAATAAACACATTAGTTACTAATGTCTAGGTTATTAATGAATTAATTAATAAGTTTGTCAATTTAAAGTTAAATTATATGAATATAAATATTATCAATAAGATAAGCGGTCAATAACTTTGGTCAATATGTGTGATGTGATAAATGAGTATAATAATTAGGTCCCATCTAAGACTCTTTTATTTCTATAAATTAGACTTTATTATCCAAAATAAAGTATTAGTTATAATTATTCATTTAGTCAAAGGATCACTACAATTGGAAAAGACCATGAAAGTGGGAGACTTTGGAAAACACCACTAAAGTGGTAGTCTGGTTCCTTTTTTAGAAGTTTACTATGATAAGAGTCTATGCTTTGGACGAGAACCCATATCAAAAGTGAGTGTTGAATTTTGTTGTTCTAGAGACTGGAAAAAGTGAAATTCAATTAGTGAATGTTGATCAGATGAATGCCAAGGAAAAACCAAATCTACACAAGTAGGTCACTCATGTATTACACAAAGATGTGACCAAGACTCATGTCAATATGTAGGACATGTGAAGAATAGGGGGAGATTTACTTATCCATTATCATTAGGTCTCACTAGATGGTTTCAAGATATTTTTTGTCAATCTAGTGCAAATATAAATGACTCTTGGAAATGGATAATTTTTTCTCTTGTTATGAAATGAAGAACACAAAAAAATGCAAAACTTGGTGTGAATTACATAATCATGTTAATCATTGATTTTTTGAATTAAATTTTTGTTTGAGGCCTTAACTAAGGGAGAATATATCTTGGAATCAAATCCAATATAGGGCCATCCATGCCCAAATTAGTGTGGTTGGATGAAATACATTCCATGTTATTTTCCTTGCATCAACAATCAAAGGAATTGTCTCCTTGGGAAAATTGGCATTCCTAAATGCAAGGTGTCTAAGGGATTGAGGGAATTTTATCCTTGTACATGCAACAAACATACCATATGCATTCAGTTGTTGAGAAGTGGTGCAATGGTATTCAATGTGTTATAGATCAAGGGATCCCATGGATTTTATTTATAATATGAGAATCTCATCTAATAAGGACATTATTTCATGTGTAGGACTCCATCAATATCCTCGATATTTTGAATAAACTTTATAATCTACTTACTTTATTAAAACCATACAACCTTGATATTTTATATCTTCAAAATATTTTGAATACATTTTATAATATAGATTCACATTATTAAAAACCTACAACCAATGTTTTGTAGCATCAAGTGCAAAAAGATTGAAAATAACATAACTTAAAAGATTGAAAACATCCTAACTTACGAAAGAGTTAATATAATTTAACAGTAAACAAGGCATCGTAAGAAACTTATGATACTCTAATATTACATATGTAAAAATGGATTTATAAATTGAATTCCTAAAGATTTGAATTTTTTATAAAATACAAAACATTTGAAATAAAAAGTTGTCCACAGTTTGAATTTTTTATGAAATTGGTTGTGAGTTGGTTGCAGGGAGCCAACCATGTGGCCAAGTCGTGGGCATGCCCACGACTTGGCCATATGGCTAGCCCACCACAACCAACTCATAGCCAATTTTAATAAGATATTATCTATGCACAAAAAAGTAGAGAATTTGAGTCTAAGTCTTTAAAACCGAAGTGAAAGACAATAGATTCAACTCATGTCCGACTACTTAGGCACAGACTAATCACTTAAATGATTACTCTATTCTTTTGATTGTTAAATGACTATATCAAATTTAAAAACTTAATATTTGATTGTTAAATGTATATATAAAATTAACTAAATCCATATTGTGACTTGGACGTGCGGGGCCAACCATGTGACCAAGCCATGGGTGTACACATGGCTTGGCCACAGGACTGGCCCCCACGGCCAAGTCACAACCAATTTTAATAAGAGATTATCTGTGCACAAAAAAACAGGGCATTTGAATCTAAGTCCTTAAAACCAGAGTGAAAGACAGTAGATTTGACTCTTGGCTGACTGTTCAGGCACAGACTAATCACTTAAATGCTTACTCTTAATATTTGATTGTTAAATCTGTATATGAAATTTAAAAACTTAATATTTGATTGTGAAATGTCTACATCAAATTAACTAAATCCATATTGTTTATAAATTATTTATTAATGTCTATATCAAATTCTCATTTTCAAGTAATTCCATATTGTTTATAAATTTATTGTTTGTATAATTTGAACATATAAACATGTAATTTTTAAATTGTCTTCCTATTTTATATTTAAATTTATTAAAAATAAATTTAAAAATATGTCTTTAAAATTTATCTTTTTATGTGTATATATATATTATATTTACAGATTTATTTGTAAATATAAGAATAGATTTATATTTTAAGAAATAGAATAACCGATTTATATTTAGAAGAAATATAATTTATTTAAAAGATTAAAAGATGTTCGTCAGATAATATTTGAATATAACCGAAAGAACGATAAATATTTCTATGCATAAATTTATTTGAATTAAACCACTCTATAAATTATGTGGTCAATTAATAGACCAGAACTATTACCAGTCAATAAAATATTGTCTTTAAATCTAAACTAGACAAAACAAAATGTGCACATATCAAATCTAAAACATGAATACTAATTTTAACAAATTGAAAATAAACATAAATGTAAACATAAAGATTTCTTCTACCTGTACCAAACTATATAACACATTTATGCACAGAATTTTATAACACTTATAATAAGAATGTATAAATATTAACAAATTTGAAATAAACATAAAGATTTCTTCTACCTGTACCAAACTATATAACACATTTATGCACATAATTTTATAACTTTTTATAATTAGAATATAGTCTTTTGAACAATTACAAAAACTAATCACAAGTTCATCAAAAAGTTCAAAAATTGATCAAACAATTACTCATATCTATATCTATTTTTAGTTGATTTAGTTCAACTAACTACAGATTAATAATAAGTTAAGAAATTAGTTGAAACATTTCAAATTAGTCAGATTAAGTGCTAAACTACTAATATACAAGACATAATTAATTTGGACAGGTGATATCAAGATTTGAAAACATTTCTGACATTTCAAAATAAGATAGACACAAAATGGCCTTGTTAAACTATCATTTCTGCCTAGTTTTAGGACACCAAACAACCCAAATGAAATTTGAATAATTTTGTTGTTAAATCGGTTTACTAGGGTGTACAACAACACATTATTCAGCCTTGGTGTGCCCATGGCTTGGCCACAAGGGTGGATCCATAGCCAATTCACAGTCCAGTGGACTGTGACTTGGCCGCAGGGGCCCAACCCTATGGCCAAGCCATTAGCATGCCCACGGCTTGGCTAGACATAGAATTTAAAATTTAAATTAAGAATTTAAATTTAAATTTAAAAATTACAGATGAAATTAAAAATTACAATTGAAATCCCCCAAATGGGCTGCTCGATTGACATGACAGCTACATCAACACTCACCACCACCTGGCATACGTTCCTCACCATGTCCTCACCCCGGTCACTTCTAGTCTTTACACCACCTGCTGCTACCCTCTCTCTTGCACTTTCATTTCGACATTCACTCACGCGAGGAGATCTACAATTCATGTATCCTCACGAAGTAGCACAGACACTCTTCCCCGTCACTTCAACTTACACCCTAGCTCTCGCTTATTATGGACATGATGGGGACTCTAGCTCTTCATTGCCTTTGTTTGCAATTACAAGCTCCAAGTTTCCAGAGCTCTTCCACCCCTCTGCCAGCCTCCGAGCTCTAGTGTCACCTCATGGAGTTTCCAGTTGGATTTCTACATTTGTTCCAACTGCAACAGGGGCTCAGGATGACCAGTCACTCCTTTTGCAGCGCTCCCAGAAGCTATTCCTGCAGATCCTCCCTTGGAAGATCTCTTGACTAACCCAACCCACGAATCTCCTCCTGTAGTTCAACCCCGCGACGAGACTCCTCCCTTGGAACCCCTCCTTGTGGCCACCCCAAAACTGACACCTTGCTCCCAACCAACTAGCGACCAACCTCCCTGTGACCTCTCCCCCCTCTCAAACCTCTATGGTTGTAGGGTTGAGTGGTTCGATCTGTATGGGAATTTGCTTGACTATGTGCCTCCGCCTCCATCTCCCCCTCCATGTTCATTTTACCTGTCCTTCCCCCCTTGAACCCCTTTCACCACCCCCCTTCCCACCTCCCCCCTGAGATCCTCATCTTCCTCCCCTCTCCACACCCACCCCAACCTCCCCTGTGCTTTGTGCGTGGACAGAACATAACTCTTAGAAGATATCAAATTGATGAAAAAAGACTTGGAAACTATCAATTCAATGAAAAAAGATTTGGAAGAGATCAAAGAGGCAATGCTCGACACATAGCAGAAGGAAGTCGATCGCTGGAGAAGGTGGACTCCCTAATGATGTTCATTCAAGATCTTCAATAAGCCATGGCAGAATGTGGAAAAGGCAAAGCTCCGGTGAAGCGGGTTTTTACAGGACTGCATCTTGGTCCAGGTTTTTAGGGTCTTGCTGTGTTTTATGAGTTTTTTTACACCTTACTTATGCACCTCAGTCCTAAATGGCCTAGTAGTCTAGTTACCTTTCAGTGGCATGACCATGGCAATGGTGGTTTCCCAAAAGGGCACCAGAGCCATGCAATTTTTTGGACATCTAGCATTACTAGTTTTTGAACATCTGGCACAGTGGTTTCCCTTCTGGGAACTGCGACCACGTGGCTAATAGCCCACAGATAGCTGTAATTTTATTAAAGGAATCAATACAATACAACACTCTAACTTACAAAAAAAATAAAAAAATTACAATTGAAATTAAAAATTACAATTAAAATTACAGACTGCATATAAATTAAATTTAAAATTTAAAAATTACAGTTAAAAATACATTAAAAATAAAAATGAAATTTAAAGGTTTTGGGCACACTATTCATCCTTGGCATGCCCACTACTTGGCCACAAGGTTGGCCCCAACATCCAAGTCATAGTCTAGTGGACTATGACTTGGCCGCGAGGGCCCAGCCGTGTAGCCAAGCAGTATCACACAAAATGAACAGATTAACATAGAAGTAGAACATCATCTAAAACTCTCTTATGTGTTTTCCTAATTGCACAATATTGCAGGCTTAAATAGACTACTTTTTCATTCTATACACAGGTTCTTTCTTAAATAGACTGTTTTTTCCTTCTATACACAGGTTCTTTCTTAAATAGACTGCTTTCCTAATGGTTAACAGGTTTTTCCTTGTAGTTGAATGCAGGCTTAAACACACAGGTTTTTGCTTATAGTTGAATATTTTGGAGTCATATAGAGGGATTGGTTCTTGTTTCTTCATTTATTATTTTAACACTAATTTTAATATTTTTGTTTTCTTATACTACAAATTAATGTTGGAAGACTTAGACTCTTTTAATACAGGTTTGGCCTGTAAACTGGGAAGACTCTTCCAAAGAGAAAAAAATACTCTGTGAATGATATGGTGAGTTTTAGAGGAGTCTGTTGAATGGAGAGTATGACTGAAGAGTCTCTAGGGGTGACTGTTTTCAGTGGGGACTTGGCTAGACTCGGGTACTAAACTAGAAAAATAGTAATGTAAAAACAAAAACTCAAAAACAACATAAAGAAACAACATTATAGTAATAAAAACACGGTATTACATAAATGTAAACAACATAAAATGATCTAAACATTGTAACATAATCATAATCTAAAAAGAAAAACATAATCATAACATAACATAATCATAACTAATCTAAATGTAACAACCCCACCGTTACCGCCACGGGCGAAGCCAATTTTTTTTTTTTGGTTTTCAAGAATTAAGGGGCTAGAAGGCAATGACGACAAAAGTTTGACCACACCACAGATGATGAACAGAAGCAGGCAACCTAGGCAACATGCAACTATGACACCAGGCACAGGCACAAGGGAAACTGGGAAAAACATGCATAGAATAACCAGAGGTAACGACTAACTACCCGATGAAACAAGGAATGCCTACAAGCTAAGAGACCACTTCCCCTTCCCGACATAAAGACATTGATGAACAAGACTAGAACCTCAAGGCATGCAAACCAACACATGTGCCCAAGTAAGCATATGATTCTCACCCACACTCACATGGTAGGCACCGACTCCGATCAAGCTATCATTCGTCACTAACCCATAGGGAGTGCCATGATCCCCTCATCAGGGACCATGCTGTCCATAGATGAGAGGCGCATCAATAACCTTGACGCAAAACAAAAGGGACCAAGACTCAAGAAAAATACAACGCGCTAAGAACCTAATACTGACTTGGAGACTATACCTACCCCATAGAAAGGTTGACGAGACACAAGAGGACAACGACAAGTGGTGACACCAGCCCAAACGACATCGTCCCTGCCCCCACCAATCACCTAGTGTAATCGGTCTATGATTACATTCAATTTTAACAAGGGTTCCATTCTAACGGGGCACATCAAGTTACAATTAGACAATAATGTGTCTGCTAAATAAACGTTAATACAATTAATTTTGCAAATCTAAGTGGTCAATACTAAAACCATAATTATAAATGCCCTCTATCCTTAATTAAAATTCAATCCAGTGAGTCTAAAATTTGCAATCCATTCCTTACTTACCAATCAAATTTTAATCTTTAACAAAACCTAATCGGTCAATTCTATGTTAATCTAGATTCTCCATCCAACTAGACATTAACTTAAATAACAACATTTACAATCTTAAAGTAGAATGATTCCATTAAAACACTTATGAGCAATTAATCTCAGCATGTAGACTACTATATCGACCAAACTAAAAATACTAGCTATCATTAATATTGAGAAGGAAACTACCAACTATTACGTCGTTTTAGCAATCTAACAAGGCAACAACATCGTAGTTACATGACAATTATTATAGCAAAACAAGGCAATTGATGTAACAATTAACATGATAGTTAATTCAGCAATAACAAGGCGATTTACATAACTGTTATCATAACGAGTAATATAGAAATGACAATGCGATTAACGTTTTAATTAACATAACCATTAGAAAAGCAATAACAAGGCAATTAATGTAATAGTAACAATCAATATAACAATAACAAGGCAATTAATATAACCGTAATAGCACAATTAATATATCATTAAGAAGGAATATGTTGTCCATTAACTCAATGTAGAAAATTATCCTGGCAATTAATATGGCAATAATACAACATTTAATATTGCAATTAATATGGCAATAATATCGCATTTAATATTGCAATTAACATGGAAATTAACAGTAAAATGTAGGCAACATTTAAGGCAAAATGGTGTCCAATCTAGCAATCACAGTCAACCATTTAAAGGGGAAAAAATGTGGTCACACCAGCAGCAAAACACAGTCACAGTTAATGGAGAATCGTTGTGCCATACCTCAGCAAGCACATGCTACCATTTAATGGAAATTTGTGGGCATTTAACAACAACTCAGTCCATCGTTTGAAAGCAAAAACATGGGCATTTAAAATGACAATATCAGTCTCATTTGAAAGCAAAAATGTGGGCATTTAAAACAACAAACTCGGTCTCATTTGAAAGAAAAAACATGGGCATTTAAAACAACAAACTCAGTCTCCTCTGAAAGAAAAAATGTGGGCAATTAAAATAGCAATTTAAGTCTCATTTGAAGGAAAAAATGTGGGCATTTGAAACAATAAACTCAATCTCATTTGAAAGAAAAAATGTGGGCAATTTTAAATGGCAATCTTTGTCTCATTTGAAAGAAAAAATGTGGGCATTTAAAATGACAATCTATGTCTCATTTGAAAGAAAAAACGTGGGCATTTTAAATGGAAAACTCTAGCAACTTTTAAAAGAAAAAGCATTTTTCCATTTCCAGGATACCAATACAAAATGCAGACATGAATCAATTTGTTTTTCCATTGCCTGAATACCAATACAAAATGTAGACATGAACAATTCGTGTTTCCATTGCCAGAATACCAATACAAAATGCATACATGAATCAATCAGTTTTTCCATTGCTAGAATACCAATACAAAATGTAGACATGAGTCAATTCGTTTTTCCATTGCCATAATACCAATACAAAATGTAGACATGAATCAATCCATTTTTCCATTTCCATAATACCAACACAAAATGCAGACATGAATCATTTCATTTTTCCATTACGAAAATACCAAGAAAGAAATGTAGACAACAGTAAGAGAACCGAAAGGATCTAATTAGCCAAGGACAACAACGAAGGTAGATGACTGATAGGTTCGACCTTCGCTCATCATCCTTGCACAAAAAAGCAGGGTGTTGAGATCCATAGGTCTATTAACATCGAAGTGACAATTGTAGATCAAGCTCATGGCCGACTGCTCAGGCAAGGACTGATGAGCTAGGGATGAAGGGAAAACAACCACAATGGTCACAATCAATACACCACAGGGCGGTCGAGGCATGTGGGGAAATGAAGGCCATGGGAGTCAATCAACCATCTAGCTAGGCTATAAAAATTTCAGTCAACAATCTAAACAATTAGTATACTTACCCAATTAAACAAGTATATCCCAAGCATAAATCCTACAACAATACACAATACAAAATGAAGAAAGAGTATCGTTGTCTGATCGCTCGCTCTAAGTTGAAGTCCCACACGCTTCATGCAACTCCCACTTGCCGACTGACAAGACTTAACCGATACCTCCCAGCCAATACTATGGGTACTCTTCTTCCCCCTTAGCCCCCCGAGCCACAAAGGGGCCACACATGCTAACCATAGAATCAACTAGCTCCCAGCTCGCCTCGCAAGGCCGAGCTACCACTCCTCACCAAGCTGGGTATCGCAACTCCCACAAGCTAATTCAGTCAAGTAGAGATTTTTGCAGCGTAATGTTATGCAAATCAGCAGAACCCCTCGATCCTTCTCCTCCCTCCATTATATAGAGTTTCGAACCCCTTTACCTTCCCAAAATCCCATTTAAATTATTGTTTAAAAATTAATTCCTAAAAATTCCTCCCCGTACAACTATCACCCATCCCCTTCATTCCTCCATAAATTAATTTCTTTAATTAACTAATTACCCTTATTTCCCTCACCCACCTAGTGTCACTCCTAGATTTGCTCTTAGGTGTCTCCAAATTCTCTTATAGTTTTTAATGATTTTCCCAACTATTAATTTGCTAGTTTTGTTTAAAATTAGAAAGTTTTAAATGGTAGATACCTTACTAAGTTTGACTTTATGCTTTTACCCTTGTGTTTCCCTTTTCTTTTTATGTTTCCCTCTTTTTCCTAGTTTCATAATTATTTTAGATTTCCTCTTTCCCCTTTTTATTTAGAACTCAAAATGGTAGGTGTGGAAGTTACATTCCCCCCACCCCCCAACTTTTTTTTTAAACAATTTTTTTTTTTTTAAATATATATATATATATATATATTGGGTTAAAAGGATAGAGAAAATTTTCCCACTAGTATAATTTAGACCTAGACTTTAAATTTCGTGGGTGACATTTTATTAGGGAGCTTGTTTTAAAAATTCTTATCTTTTTATTACTCCTAAGGCCATCTGGGTTCATTTATTTATCATTAATAATGCGATGTGCCCTTCATGACGCACTAAGTGCTCCAAGGGCCCCACTCGCCTCATGTGTTTCCCTTGTGCGACGTACCCTTCAGGATGCACCACATGCTCTAAGGGTGTCACTCACCTCATTTGTTTCCCTTGCGTGATGTGCCCTTCAGGATACACCACGTGCTCCAAGGCTACCACTTGCCTCATCTATTTCCCTTGTACAAAGTTCTCTTCAGGACGCACCACATGCTTCTATTGGCATGTTTACAGGCAGAGTGTACTTCTTATTGATGGCAAGATCAGATTGTGCAACAATCACAAAACATGAACAACATAAGCTCATGAGGATTAGTTCAGAGTCGCACGCAGTGCATAGGTGTGCACCAGGGACAAGGTTAACTCATTTCCAAATCTCAAGAGAGATAGAATACTCAATATCTTAGATGGAACAAAGGTCGAGGTCTTTAACACTTAGAAATTATTCCAAGTTAGGAGGATGTGTAAGCTAGGGAGGAGAAGTGACAGTGATCATTGGATCCCATTGAGAATTCCCGATGACCGTCAAATCTGAATTCAGATAGGTCAAGTGCGCAAATGGAGGACAGATCTTGGGCATTATATCTGAGTGTGGGGTTTGACCGTCGTTGGATCTAGGAGAACCTGCATGTTCTTTAAAGTGCAAGGTGAAGCGAGCTTACAAAATCCCGAAAGAAGGAGGAATGTCCATCTTCGGGCAGGATACATGGTCACAGATCATCATTTCACTAATTGAAAGGTCAAAGGAAGGAAGTTCTCTAACCTTCCATTTCGTGATATGAAAAATCGCAATAAGATATGGGTCGTCATATCTGGAGTAATTACGAAGGACCAACAGTCGTTAGATATGGTGAAGCTGCAAGGTGGATAAGACCAAGAGTCATCCAACTCTCCAAAACTGTGAAAGAATCCTAGCCGTCCATAGAGGATAGTCGTGGACCATTGGATCCAGATGACACATGTCGAAACATTGTTTCCCTGACTGGAAAGTCAAAGGAGCAAAGTGCTCGTTTGATTGGCGAGTGGTCATATCTCATGGTCACATTATCGAGAGATGGAGAGAAGAGCTAGAGAAGCCAAGCTCTATTTCATATTTCGTGACATGGAGAGTTGAGAGGACTCATCACAGAATACCCGAGATGTGAAAGTGTGAAATGCATTTTTCGAATAAGCCTTTGGTCACAACCAATGGTTACATCTGCAGAAGATGGAGGAAGAATCTAGCGATGTTAAGCTCCATCTCGAAGTCTCGATGATCGTGACTTGGAGTATCAAGATCCTTCATCACAGGATTCACAATATGCGAGATAGCGATGAGATATGGACCATTGGATCATTGGAGATCTTGACCGTTGATCAGGCTCGATGAAGTTCATAAGTTTGTGAAATATGAAGCGCATTTTGGAACAGCCTATGGTCACGTGAGGGGAAGAAACTAGCAGTGCTAATATCCATCTCAGAGTCTCGGGGATCGTGACTTGGAGTGTTGAGACCCTTCATCACAAGAATGCCGAGATGTGAAATCACGAAATTCAAATTCTATTTAGCGCTCTGTCACAGCGAGTGGGCATATGAGATAAACACAAAATCATGTGGATTTAATCCAATGGTTTTGGTTAATTGGAATATTGATCGAAGGGTTACTGTCTCACCTCACAGGTAATCGATCAGTTATGATTCAGTTAACAGAACCAAATCATGGTTCTTGGACAGTTAGCAATTCAGTTGCTATGTGTTTTTTCCCAAGAAGATTTGAGGTGTAACTGCAGAGGAAGTGGTTAAAAGAAACATGCAATGACTGTGCATGGTTGGCTTTTCTGAAGGAAAAATGAGTTGAACTATAAGAAAGGGAAAATTACAGTATGTGTAGTGTGAGATAAAACTCAGAGATGAGTAACAGATGAGGGATAGACAGAAGCGAAATGAATTTTTTTCTTTTTGAGGCTTGAGCGAGTGAAGAAGAGAAAAAGTGGAGTGGCAGTGAACAACTTGATGAGTAGAACCGTGGCACGGTGAAGAGAATGTAGAGGCACTGTGCATGGAGGACAAAGAAGGTGCACACATAGTATAAATACACAGAACAGAGAAGAGATGGATGCTGCTGTGGAGAGGAATTACACACGGGAAATAGCATGCTGTGGGTAGGAGCTAAAATACACAGAAGAGGCGTAATTCATATAATCAAAATAAGATGTAGAGCATAAAGCGCAGTAGAAGAAAAGAAAAGAGATGCATAGCTGAGATAGTAAAAGAAGGCTGAGGTGCACTTGTAGAGAAAAGAAGAAGATCAGAAAGTGCAAGAAGATGCAGGTAGAGAGACACTGATACAGGAGAGCAGAGCAGCATAACAGAACAGTGATAAGCCTGGTAAGCCAATGACAACTATTGAATCACTATAATAAGTTTCAACAGAAAATATTTATAATCAGGGTGGTAGGGAGGTGCTAGGGAGGACTGTTGTCCTCAGAGGTTCAAGTAGGTGCTTGAACATAGGAAGTTGTAGCTTCCATCTAGTTGGAGCCAGAGAAACTACGGTGGTAGGGTGGTGCAAGGGAGAACTGTTGTTCTCTGTTATACATGTTGGTGCCTGTGTGACTAGAAGTTGGTGCTTCCATCCAGTTGGTGCTGGAACACTCAGAGAGTTGGTTCTTCCTTCTAGTCAGTGCTAGAGAAAACAGAGAGTTGGTGCTCTCAACAAGTTGCAGCTTGCAAAACAGAGGTTGTAGCCTCACAATGAGTTAGAGCTCATATGTATGATAATATACAGAACGTAAAGATTACTTATCATACCAAGAAGAAGAGGTTTTTACCCTTTATGGGTTTCCTCGAAAAATATCTGTCTCTGTATCTTTCATATGTGTGACTGATGTCGAATGTTCTATTTCTTACCTCTCTGCATTATTGTGATTGTCATTTAGTGCTCTATAAAGAGTTTAAAATAAGCATAATTGTTTAAGAACAGTGACAACTGATTCACCCCCCCCCCTCTCAGTTTTCCAACAACTCCAAGGGTTTGACTTGCCTCTTCAGTGAATTGGTAGACATAAAAAACCCCTAGAGTCAATACTCCACTAGGTGAACTTGTGGGAGACTAAGGGCCTCTAAATAATAAGGCCCCTGCCTTATTGTGCAACCCTTAGAATCATCGTGAGCGACTATCGCAGACTACCCTCATGACATCGTGGGTCCTCTCGAACTAGGTAATCGTTAACCTATAGTTTGAGCCACGGTGGGAGTGCTAGTAGACTGTGGCAGGGATGTTGTCCACACCTCTCCCTCAACCTCTCTGGTAGTCATGCCTGACCCATTTA